>CM033635.1:1690613-1740613 GCA_019453435.1 Rhinogobius similis | reverse complement strand
CAAGACTAAGACCGAGTGCCTCTGGACCCGACCAGGACCAGGACCAGGACCAGGACCAGGACCGGGGCCAAACAAAAGGCTCCGTGCCTTTCCCTCGGGACCGGCAGGACCAGAGCAGCCGTGCGTTCTGCTGCAGCGGCCGACACACCAACGATCAATATTCATTAAACAAACGCAAAGCTCCGAGAATCAAGGCTCCCGCTGCGTTCGAGGGCCGCAGGAAAAATGAATCCCCGCATTGTTCTAAAGCTGTCAGTCACGTTCGTGTCGGCGTTCAGGAGCGGCGGGAGAATTAGAAACGGCGAAACGTGGAGCATTTGTCTTTGTTCGCCTGAATGATGATAAGTGGCTGCGATTTTCCCACTCAGCTAAAACATAATGAACTTCTGAACAATGAAAAATGAACGCAATTTTCGCAGAGTTTCTCCAAAGGTAGAGGCGGAGAGCGGGCCCTTAACTAGAGGCCATTATCTACAACATGTAACGGTGCGGCGGTTTGGAGTTATTGAAAAGATTTACGACGGCGCGGAAACAAAGAGGCAAATGACACGCGCATTCTTCAGATTCAGAGTCATTAAAACACAACAACGGGAATAAAAGAACCTCCGCCACAGCAGGAGTTCAGAGTTTAAGTGTAAATGTGTTTGGTAAATGTGCACTTTTGGGGGTGTAACGCTCGTTTTCAGTCCCGCAGTGACGCAAAAACAAATCTACAACAAGTTTATGGACGGCTTTTCACAGGCGTTACATCGTTTTGGGTTTAAAGGACAGATATTATACATCATTTGTTTCATTATTGGCTTTTAAACTTGCTCTTGAGTATCTTTACTTTGGTATCTCTTAAAAAAACAAACAAAAGACTTCCATATCTGGCGTATTCCATGTGAGGAAGTGACACGAGGGCTCCATCTACAGGCAGCAGAGGGAATTACGTAAATGAGAGAAAAACGTGTTGCAGAAGCAGCCAAGCAGTTGTAATGATCGAGATTTGAAGCAGAAATGCTCAGGACGAGTCTGATTTATGGACATAAAGGACAAATATTATGAAAAATTGATCTTTTCTCCGTGTTCTGACGTCGTTCCGTCGTCAAAAACACCCCTGGAGCAGCATTAGTTCGGTTCATGTTTGTTCAACGACGCTGGTTTGTAAATCCTCTCTCTCCAACACTGTGTTCTGAGCTCCTTCCATGTGTGACGTCATTTATCCCAGAATCCTTTGCTGTTTTAAGTCCTTAACGTCCCTCTGACAGATTAGACGACACATTTCACTAAAAACGTAGTGAACATGATTATATTAAGCATTTGTTCCCACAGTTTGACAGTTTTTGGGAAGTTTATAACGTCACTTCCTGGTTTGGACATGGGCTCCACAACTGTTACCATAGCAACCATTTTGAAAACAAGGGCCAAAATCTATAAAAATTACACAGCAGTTAGGAATTGACAATAAATAATACTAAATAATACTTTTATTTTATTGAATGATGGTTAAAATGTCAGAAAAATCTCTCAGTTATGTTTAAATTGTACTTTTTTTCAATCAATCAATCTGCTCCTGATGTTTGATTCTTCCATTGAATCCACTTCATCCATAGATTTCTCTGGGACGTTGTAACTTCAATGGACGTTTTCTTCAAATGCATTTTTGTCCCTCGAGACATAAAGATCAGCCTAAAGTAGATCCACACAAACTGTACAATCTGGACTCAACCAGATTTAGACCAAACACAAGGATTTGACTAAAAGTGACAAAAACACAACTAAAAGTGACAAAAACTCGACTAAAAGGGACAAAAACACAACTAAAAGTGACAAAAACACGACTAAAAGTGACAAAAACACGGCTGAAAGTGACAAAAACACAACTAAAAGTGACAAAAACACGACTAAAAGTGACAAAAACACAACTAAAAATGACTAACTCCAAAGACCATTTTCAAATGCATTTTTGTCCCTCGAGACATAAAGATCAGTCTAAAGTAGATCCACACAAACTGAACAATCTGGACTCAACAGGATTTAGACGAAACGGACACAAGGATTTTTAATATTTAATTCTAAAACTGATTTATTGAAGCTTTATGTTGAAAAATTTGAATTATTCGAACTATTTTCAGTCCAATGTAGTTTACTTAAAAACTAAATAATAAATCCAAATCCCCTCTGTACATTTTTATACAAAATACAAAATGAACCAAGAAATGTAAATGTAATGGTTCTGTCCATTTTTCAGATTTAAATGTCCCAAATATGTGGATTTTTACACAAAATGCCTTATTTCTACTTGAAAACATGACATGATGAAAAAATCTTTATTTCTTACATTTGTGTGAGTGAACTACAGGAGAAGTTTAACACTGACATCTTTAAAGGTCCCATATCCTGCTCTTTTCCCCTTCACACAGTCTGTTCTAAGGGCTTTGTTGATACATTTTCTCGTTGTGTAATATCCATAACATAACAGTTTACAAAAAACACCCATTTCTTGGACTGGCCCCCCTCCTGCAAAAGCAAACGGCTCACTCTGAGATCTGACCCCCCCGAACAGAGAGCAGGCTGCCTCCCCCGCCCAACTCGCGCGCCTCCCCCCGCCCAACCCGTGCCTCCCCTGTAGTGGAGATGGTGCATGCGCCGTGTGCTCCGGTAAACAGCGATACACAAACACTGAATAAACCTTTTCTGGTCCTGACGGTGCGTCGTGCTGAGTCCTACGTCCTGGATCTGACCTGGAGTTTGACGTGCTCCAGGGCCTCGACGACGGACGTTGCCGTTTGTTAAATAACAAGCTAACTCTTCTATCTGTCGTATCCATCGTGTAATTACTGTGTAGCATTAGCTGTTTTTATTCTGCGGCTGCGCGCTTCCCGGAGGCGTGGCTTAAACACCGCGTCATCTTAGTGAGGAGCCCCCGTCTGCTGCTCAGAGGGGGACGGAAAAGACAGTTCTCTAGTGAAAACATGAGGGAATCAATCAAAAAACCACTTTGGGCACAACATACGAGGCCCAAATAGCACTGGAGGAAGGTTAAAACCTCTGAAAAGTCGATTTTGCATGTTATGGGACCTTTAAATGTAAGACTTTTTCCTGTTCACCTGCAGCGTCTCGCCTTAAAGCTCTAAACCTGAATGATTTAGTGAGCGCTCCTGAATGTTAAACTCTGCAGATGAAAAGCAACTAAACATAATGAAGCCAAACACTGCAGAGAAAACGTCTGTCAACCATCGCCGAACGCACAGAATAAACGCACCGCGGCTTGTAAATAACCACCGACGACAAACTCTTTCCTGTGGATCCCGCGCCGGCTTCGAGTAACAATAACGGCGTGAATATTTCATGTGGAAGGAAGAGGAGGAAATGAAATACTTGAGCTAAAATGTGATGCAACGGCGCGTTTGACAGGATTTCAGTGAGTTTCAGAACATCATTACTGCGCGCCATCAGGCTTTGTCTTCTCTGCCGCCTTTTCACCGCGTTTCATGCCACATCACAGCGTTTGCACGGAGACGGTTAAAGACGCACTGTGGAACTTGTTTTACACCTGGTTTAGACCTGGTTTAGTCCTAGTTTAGACCTGGTTGAGTCTTAGTTTAGACCTGGAAAAGTCCTGGTTTAGACCTGTCTTAGACCTGATTTAGCCCTTGTTTAGACCTGGTTTAGTCCTAGTTTAGTGCTGGTTTAGTCCTGTTTTAGACCTGGTTTAGTCCTGTTTTAGACCGGGTTTAGTCCTGTTTTAGACCGGGTTTAGTCCTGTTTTAGACCGGGTTTAGTCCTGTTTTAGACCGGGTTTAGTCTTAGTTTAGACCGGGTTTAGTCCTAGTTCAGACCTGGAAAAGTCCTGTTTTAGTCCGGGTTTAGTCCTAGTTTAGGCTTTGTCTTCTCTGCCGCCTTTTCGCCGCGTTTCATGCCACATCACAGCGTTTGCACGGAGACGGTTAAAGACGCACTGTGGAACTTGTTTTACACCTGGTTTAGACCTGGTTTAGTCCTAGTTTAGACCTGGTTGAGTCTTAGTTTAGACCTGGAAAAGTCCTGGTTTAGACCTATCTTAGACCGGGTTTAGCCCTTGTTTAGACCTGGTTTAGTCCTAGTTTAGTGCTGGTTTAGTCCTGTTTTAGACCTGGTTTAGTCCTGTTTTAGACCGGGTTTAGTCCTGTTTTAGACCGGGTTTAGTCCTGTTTTAGACCGGGTTTAGTCCTGTTTTAGACCTGGTTTAGTCCTGTTTTAGACCGGGTTTAGTCTTAGTTTAGACCGGGTTTAGTCCTAGTTCAGACCTGGAAAAGTCCTGTTTTAGACCGGGTTTAGTCCTAGTTTAGTGCAGGTTTAGTCCTGTTTTAGACCTGGTTTAGTCCTGTTTTAGACCGGGTTTAGTCCTGTTTTAGACCGGGTTTAGTCTTAGTTTAGACCGGGTTTAGTCCTAGTTCAGACCTGGAAAAGTCCTGTTTTAGACCGGGTTTAGTCCTAGTTTAGTGCTGGTTTAGACCTGGTTTGAACCTAGTTTAGTCCTGTTTTAGACCGGGTTTAGTCTTAGTTTAGACCGGGTTTAGTCCTGTTTTAGACCTGGTTTAGTCCTTAGTTTAGACCGGGTTTAGTCCTAGTTCAGACCTGGAAAAGTCCTGTTTTAGACCGGGTTTAGTCCTAGTTTAGTGCAGGTTTAGTCCTGTTTTAGACCTGGTTTAGTCCTGTTTTTAGACCGGGTTTAGTCTTAGTTTAGACCGGGTTTAGTCCTAGTTCAGACCTGGAAAAGTCCTGTTTTTAGACCGGGTTTAGTCCTAGTTTAGTGCTGGTTTAGACCTGGTTTAGACCTAGTTTAGTCCTGTTTTAGACCGGGTTTAGTCTTAGTTTAGACTGGGTTTAGTCCTGTTTTAGACCTGGTTTAGTCTTAGTTTAGACCGGGTTTAGTCCTAGTTTAGTGCTGGTTTAGTCCTGTTTTAGACCGGGTTTAGTCCTGTTTTATACCGGGTTTAGTCCTGTTTTAGACCTGGTTTAGTCTTAGTTTAGACCGGGTTTAGTCCTAGTTCAGACCTGGAAAAGTCCTGTTTTAGACCGGGTTTAGTCCTAGTTTAGTGCTGGTTTAGTCCTGTTTTAGACCTGGTTTAGTCCTGTTTTAGACCGGGTTTAGTCTTAGTTTAGACCGGGTTTAGTCCTAGTTCAGACCTGGAAAAGTCCTGTTTTAGACCGGGTTTAGTCCTAGTTTAGTGCTGGTTTAGACCTGGTTTAGACCTAGTTTAGTCCTATTTTAGACCGGGTTTAGTCATAGTTTAGAACGGGATTAGTCCTGTTTTAGACCTGGTTTAGTCATATTTTAGACCGGGTTTAGTCCTTGTTTAGACCTGGTTTAGTCCTGTTTTAGACCGGGTTTAGTCCTGTTTTAGACCGGGTTTAGTCCTGTTTTAGACCGGGTTTAGTCTTAGTTTAGACCGGGTTTAGTCCTAGTTCAGACCTGGAAAAGTCCTGTTTTAGACCGGGTTTAGTCCTAGTTTAGTGCTGGTTTAGACCTGGTTTAGACCTAGTTTAGTCCTGTTTTAGACCGGGTTTAGTCATTTTTTAGACCGGGTTTAGTCCTGTTTTTAGACCTGGTTTAGTCTTAGTTTAGACTGGGTTTAGTCCTAGTTCAGACCTGGAAAAGTCCTGTTTTAGACCGGGTTTAGTCCTAGTTTAGTGCAGGTTTAGTCCTGTTTTTAGACCTGGTTTAGTCCTGTTTTTAGACCGGGTTTAGTCTAGTTTAGTGCTGGTTTAGACCTGGTTTAGACCTAGTTTAGTCCTGTTTTTAGACCGGGTTTAGTCTTAGTTTAGACTGGGTTTAGTCCTGTTTTAGACCTGGTTTAGTCTTAGTTTAGACCGAGGTTTAGTCCTAGTTTAGTGCTGGTTTAGTCCTGTTTTAGACCGGGTTTAGTCCTGTTTTAGACCGGGTTTAGTCCTGTTTTAGACCTGGTTTAGTCTTAGTTTAGACCGGGTTTAGTCCTAGTTTAGTGCTGGTTTAGTCCTGTTTTAGACCGGGTTTAGTCCTGTTTTAGACCGGGTTTAGTCCTGTTTTAGACCGGGTTTAGTCTTAGTTTAGACCGGGTTTAGTCCTAGTTTAGACCTGGAAAAGTCCTGTTTAGACCGGGTTTAGTCCTAGTTTAGTGCTGGTTTAGACCTGGTTTAGACCTAGTTTAGTCCTGTTTTAGACCGGGTTTAGTCTTAGTTTAGACCGGGTTTAGTCCTGTTTTAGACCTGGTTTAGTCTTAGTTTAGACCGGGTTTAGTCCTAGTTCAGACCTGGAAAAGTCCTGTTTTAGACCGGGTTTAGTCCTAGTTTAGTGCTGGTTTAGACCTGGTTTAGACCTAGTTTAGTCCTGTTTTAGACCGGGTTTAGTCTTAGTTTAGACTGGGTTTAGTCCTGTTTTAGACCTGGTTTAGTCTTAGTTTAGACCGGGTTTAGTCCTAGTTTAGTGCTGGTTTAGTCCTGTTTTAGACCGGGTTTAGTCCTGTTTTAGACCGGGTTTAGTCCTGTTTTAGACCTGGTTTAGTCTTAGTTTAGACCGGGTTTAGTCCTAGTTTAGTGCTGGTTTAGTCCTGTTTTAGACCGGGTTTAGTCCTGTTTTAGACCGGGTTTAGTCCTGTTTTAGACCGGGTTTAGTCTTAGTTTAGACCGGGTTTAGTCCTAGTTAAGACCTGGAAAAGTCCTGTTTTAGACCGGGTTTAGTCCTAGTTTAGTGCTGGTTTAGACCTGGTTTAGACCTAGTTTAGTCCTGTTTTAGACCGGGTTTAGTCTTAGTTTAGACCGGGTTTAGTCCTGTTTTAGACCTGGTTTAGTCTTAGTTTAGACTGGGTTTAGTCCTAGTTCAGACCTGGAAAAGTCCTGTTTTAGACCGGGTTTAGTCCTAGTTTAGTGCTGGTTTAGTCCTGTTTTAGACCTGGTTTAGTCCTGTTTTAGACCGGGTTTAGTCCTAGTTTAGTGCTGGTTTAGACCTGGTTTAGACCTAGTTTAGTCCTGTTTTAGACCGGGTTTAGTCTTAGTTTAGACTGGGTTTAGTCCTGTTTTAGACCTGGTTTAGTCTTAGTTTAGACCGGGTTTAGTCCTAGTTTAGTGCTGGTTTAGTCCTGTTTTAGACCGGGTTTAGTCCTGTTTTAGACCGGGTTTAGTCCTGTTTTAGACCTGGTTTAGTCTTAGTTTAGACCGGGTTTAGTCCTAGTTTAGTGCTGGTTTAGTCCTGTTTTAGACCTGGATTAGTCCTATTTTTGACCGGGTTTAGTCCTTAGTAGTTTAGTCCTAGTTTAGTTCTAGTTCAGACCTGGAAAAGTCCTGTTTTAGACCGGGTTTAGTCCTAGTTTAGTGCTGGTTTAGACCTGGTTTTGACCTAGTTTAGTCCTGTTTTAGTCCTGGTTTAGTCCTAGTTTAGACCGGGTTTAGTCCTGTTTTAGACCTGGTTTAGTCCTAGTTTTGACCGGGTTTAGTCCTGGTTCAGACCTGGAAAAGTCCTGTTTTAGACCTGGTTTAGTCTTAGTTCAGACCTGGTTTAGTTCAGACCTGGTTTAGTCCTGTTTTAGAGCTTGTTTAGTCCTGGTTTAGTCCTAGTTTAGACCGGGTTTAGTCCTAGTATAGACCTGGAAAAGTCCTGTTTTAGACCGGGTTTAGTCCTAGTTTAGTGCTGGTTTAGACCTGGTTTAGACCTAGTTTAGTCCTGTTTTAGACCGGGTTTAGTCTTAGTTTAGACCGGGTTTAGTCCTGTTTTAGACCTGGTTTAGTCATAGTTTAGACCGGGTTTAGTCCTAGTTTAGTGCTGGTTTAGTCCTGTTTTAGACCGGGTTTAGTCCTGTTTTAGACCGGGTTTAGTCCTGTTTTAGGCCGGGTTTAGTCCTGTTTTAGACCTGGTTTAGTCTTAGTTTAGACCGGGTTTAGTCCTAGTTTAGTGCTGGTTTAGTCCTGTTTTAGACCGGGTTTAGTCCTGTTTTAGACCGGGTTTAGTCCTGTTTTAGACCGGGTTTAGTCTTAGTTTAGACCGGGTTTAGTCCTAGTTCAGACCTGGAAAAGTCCTGTTTTAGACCGGGTTTAGTCCTAGTTTAGGCTTTGTCTTCTCTGCCGCCTTTTCGCCGCGTTTCATGCCACATCACAGCGTTTGCACGGAGACGGTTAAAGACGCACTGTGGAACTTGTTTTACACCTGGTTTAGACCTGGTTTAGTCCTAGTTTAGACCGGGTTTAATCCTAGTTTAGACCTGGTTTAGTCCTGGTTTGACCTGGTTTAGTCCTGGTTTAGCCCTGGTTTAGACCTGGTTTAGACCTGGTTCAGTCCTGGTTCAGTCCTGGTTTAGCCCTGGTTTAGACCTGGTTTAGACCTAGTTTAGTCCTGTTTTAGACCGGGTTTAGTCTTAGTTTAGACCGGGTTTAGTCCTAGTTCAGACCTGGTTTAGTCCTGTTTTAGACCGGGTTTAGTCCTAGTTTAGACCGGGTTTAGTCCTAGTTTGACCTGGTTTAGACCTGGTTTAGACCTGGTTCAGTCCTGGTTCAGTCCTGGTTTAGCCCTGGTTTAGACCTGGTTTAGTCCTAGTTCAGACCTGGTTGAGTCTTAGTTTAGATCTGGTTTAGTCCTGTTTTAGACCGGGTTTAGTCCTAGTTTAGACCGGGTTTAGTCCTAGTTTGACCTGGTTTAGACCTGGTTTAGACCTGGTTCAGTCCTGGTTCAGTCCTGGTTTAGCCCTGGTTTAGACCTGGTTCAGTCCTGGTTCAGTCCTGGTTTAGCCCTGGTTTAGACCTGGTTTAGTCCTGTTTCAGACCTGGTTTAGTCCTAGTTTAGTGCTGGTTTAGTCCTGTTTTGGATCGGGTTTAGTCCTAGTTCAGACCTGGAAAGGTCCTGTTTTAGACCTGGTTTAGTCCTAGTTTAGACCTGGTTTAGACCTGTTTTAGACCAGATTTAGCCCTTGTTTAGACCTGGAAAAGTCCTGTTTTAGAGCTGGTTTAGTCCTAGTTTAGACCTGGTTTAGTCCTGTTTTAGACCTGGTTTAGTCTTAGTTTAAATTTAGTCCTGTTTTAGTCCTAATTTAGACCTGGTTTAGTCCTGTTTTAGTCTTGGTTTAGATTTAGTCTTGTTTTAGACGTGGTTTAGTCCTGTTTTAGAGCTGGTTTAGTCCTAGTTTAGTCCTAGTTTAGACCTGGTTTAGTCCTGGTTTAGTCCTAGTTTAGTGCTAGTTTAGACCTGGTTTAGTCCTGGTTTAGTCCTGGTTTAGTCCTAGTTCAGACCTAAACGGTAACACAGGGAGAACATGCAGACTCCGCCCACAGTGATGTGGGTTTGGGCCTGGATTTAATCCTAATAATCATAATCATATTTTGATAATGGCTTTAATCAAAAGTCGATCTGCACAAACGATGGTCGCTACGGCAACACGTACACGAGCACCACATCATGTAACATTTATTTGAAGTTAAATATGAGCTCAACGTTTAACAAACAACCAGAGCCGACTTTAGGGTCAGATTGTCGACAGTTTAACTCAAATTGGTGAATGACAAGCCCTTTGTTTAGCCTAGCGTGTTAGCCTAGCGTGTTAGCCTAGCGTGTTGGCCTAGCGTGTTGGCCTAGCGTTAGCTCGTAGCGGCGGGACACGGCTGTGATTAAGAGATAATGGATTAACGAGCGAAAGGGTTTCACGGAGTTACATCAGACTTAGGTCCAGCTCACTCTGTCAGGACAAAGTGAAGGAAGAACCACAGAACAAGGTTAAAGAGAGAGGGGGGGAGGGAGAGGGGAGAGGGGAGAGAGGGGGGACAGAGAAGAAGAGAGAGAGAGGAGAGGGAGGAGGAGAAAGGGAGAGAGAAGAAGAGAGAGAGAGGAGAGGGAGAGGGGAGAGGAAGGGAGAGAGAGAGACAGAGAAGAAGAGAGAGAGAGAGGGGAGAGGGAGGGGAGAGGGGGGGAAGACAGAGAAGAAGAGAGAGAGAGGAGAGGGAGGGGGAGAGAGAGACAGAGAAGAAGAGAGAGAGAGGGGAGAGAGGGAGAGAGAAGAAGAGAGAGAGGAGGGAGAGGGAGAGAGAGAGAGAGACAGAGAAGAAGAGAGAGAGAGGAGGGGGGAGAGAGAAGAAGAGACAGAGAGGAGGGGGGAGAGAAGACGAGAGAGAGAGGGGAGAGGGAGGGGGGGAGTGAGGGGAGGAGGAGGGAGAGAGAGAGAGAGAAGAAGAGAGAAATAGGGGAGAGGGAGAGGGGAGGGAGGGGAGAGGGGGGGGAGGAGAGAGAGAGAAGAAGAGAGAGATAGGGGAGAGGGAGGGGGGGAGGGAGAGAATAAGAGAGAGGGAGGGAGGGGAGAGGGGGGAGAGAGAGAGAGAAGAAGGGAGAGAGAGGGGAGAGGGAGGGAGAGAGAAGAAGAGAGAGAGGGAGAGGGAGGGAGAGACAGCGAGAAGAAGAGAGAGAGCGTATCGTCCGAAGTGATCGTTCACGCCGCTCGTGTCTCGTGTCTCGTTCTCGTTTCTCGTTCACGTTTACGCGGCTCACACATGTTTACCGTGACGTCACTAAATATATAAACGGTCATTTTGGGGATTTTAGAAATGCGTAAAAAGAACAATTCCTTCTATTTTATTTTATTACCAAAAATAATAATATATATATAATAATAATAAGTATTATCTGTAATTATAATGTGCAATTATAGGAAAAGGCTGGTTCCAAGAGGCTGCAGTACCTCGCACGACCACTAATCAATCTGGGACACAGACAGAGGGGGCGTGTCTTATCCAGTTCATTTAATACATCCGTGCATAACACTGACAGCGCTGATAAATGACATAATATTTGAACAATAAGATGGGATTTGAAGCATTTCAGACATCAATATCATTAAAGGTCCCATATTCTGCTATTTTCCCCTTCACACAGTCTGTCCTCAGGGCTTTGTTGATACATTTTCTCGTTGTGTAATATCCATAACATAACAGTTTACAAAAAACACCCATTTCTTGGACTGGCCCCCCTCCTGCAAAAGCAAACGGCTCACTCTGAGATCTGACCCCCCCGAACAGAGAGCAGTCTGCCTCCCCCGCCCAACCCGTGCCTCCCCTTGAGCGGAGATGGTGCATGCGCCGTGTGCTCCGGTAAACAGCG
This sequence comes from Rhinogobius similis, assembly GCA_019453435.1. Taxonomy (NCBI): domain Eukaryota; kingdom Metazoa; phylum Chordata; class Actinopteri; order Gobiiformes; family Gobiidae; genus Rhinogobius; species Rhinogobius similis. The sequence goes on along the minus strand of CM033635.1, from coordinate 1,729,539 downwards.
ATACACAAACACTGAATAAACCTTTTCTGGTCCTGACGGTGCGTCGTGCTGAGTCCTACGTCCTGGATCTGACCTGGAGTTTGACGTGCTCCAGGGCCTCAACGACGGACGTGCCGTTTGGTAAATAACAAGCTAACTCTTCTATCTGTCGTATCCATCGTGTAATTACTGTGTAGCATTAGCATTAGCTGTTTTTATTCTTCCTGGAGGCGTGGCTTAAACACCGCGTCATCTTAGTGATGAGCCCCCGTCTGCTGCTCAGAGGGGGACGGAAAAGACAGTTCTCTAGAGAAAACATGAGGGAATCAATCAAAAAACCACTTTGGGCACAACATACGAGGCCCAAATAGCACTGGAGGAAGGTTAACACCTCTGAAAAGTCCATTTTGCATGATATGGGACCTTTAAAATAAGACGTCCGTAAATGACTGAATCGAGTCGTACGTTAGAGACAAAGCTTAGGGGAAACTCGAGACAAAAAAGAGGTTTAATCAAACTCTAAATGACTCGTGCCCTGCTCTCTTAAACCGACACTTGTGACTTGTCTTTGGGTCTAAAAATAGCTCCTCGCGCAGACACGGGGCTCATTACGCCGGAGTCAGATTAAAGTTCGTCATCTCCTCCACCTCGCTGTCTCTTTTACTCCCTTCCCCTCTTTCTTTTTCCCCTCTTTCATCCACTTTTGCTCCTTCCTTCCCTCTCTCCCGCGGGATAAACGCCCCTGATTACAGTTTTAACGACCCACTTCACCTCTCTCAACTCTGTCTCCGTTTGTGCCGCTAATATTTCAAACCCGGGACACTTTCCTGATTAGAGAAAATGTTTTGTTTTGCTCTGACCTTGCATTTGTTTATTCTGATTCTGAGTCTTTGCTGCGAGCGCGGTTTGGAAATGTTATTGTCGTGAACATATGCCGAGAAAAAGAGTCGAGAAACTTCACCGGCGTTTGTTCCCGTTAAAAATCCAATACAAGCTCCTCCTCCTCACGTACAAGTCCCTCCATAACCCCGCCCCTTCCTACCTCACCGACCTACTCCGACCGTACTGTCCCACCCGCCGCCTCCGCTCTGCTGACACCCACCTCCTCACTCCCATCACCCGCACTAAGCACCGGACCTTGGGGGACCGAGCCTTCGCCCTCTGCCCCCGCCCTCTGGCCCCGCCCTCTGGCCCCGCACCTCTGGCCCCGCCCTCTGGAACTCACTTCCACAACCATCAGGAACCTGGACTCACTACAGACGTTCAAATCACTCCTTAAGACCCACCTGTTCAAACTGGCTTTTGTGTAAATTTATGTTGTTTTGTCTGTTTTGTCTGTTTATGTAAAGCTTCTTTGAGTGTCCAAAAAAGCGCTATACAAGTTTGATGCATTATTATTATTATTATTATTATTATTATTATTATTATTATTATTAATAAAAAGCGCTCTCCTTTTTGTCTCAGAGGTTGAATCAGATCCACGGTGTTGTCAACTTTGAAAGATCAGGCGCCAAGAAGACGTCAGTGGGAATTAATTTGTGTAGAAAATGAAAAGATAAAGTTAAATTCGGCGACACTTGAGTGAACCAAGCTCAGTCCTGGTGGTTCTGGTTTAGTCCCGTCCGAGTCCCAATTCAGGATGGACTCTGCCCCGTCAGGGTCATTTTAGTCCAGGTTCAGTCCAGGTTCTGTCCTGGTTAAGTTCCGGTTCAGACTTTATGTCCCCCTTGTCTCCTCACGTCTTCGGGGTAAATGTTCTTTCCCGCTGCAGCGACGCAGTACCCTTCGACAACAGCAGGGGGCGCTAGTGGTCAAAACTGTGGAGCGAACTTTGTAAACAAACTTGTTAAAGACTAAGATTTAGCCGGCTATCTAACTAGCCCTGACCTCCTCTGACCTTCTTCGTCCTCTCCAGCACTCCTCTGTCCTCCTCTGTCCTCCTCCTGTTTCTCTGACCTCCTGAGTCCTCTTCCGACCTGTCCCTTGCTCCTCTGACCTCCTCTGTCCTCCTCCATACTCCTCTGACCTCCTCTGTCCTCCTCCATGCTCCTCTGACCTCCTGCGTCCTCTTCCGACCTGCCCCTTGCTCCTCTGACCTCCTCTGCATTCCTCTGACCTCCTCCATGCTCCTCTGACCTCCTGCGTCCTCCTCTGACCTGCCCCTTGCTCCTCTGACCTCCTCTGTCCTCCTCCATGCTCCTCTGACCTCCTGCGTCCTCCTCTGACCTGCCCCTTGCTCCTCTGACCTCCTCTGCATTCCTCTGACCTCCTCCATGCTCCTCTGACCTCCTGCGTCCTCCTCTGACCTGCCCCTTGCTCCTCTGACCTCCTCTGCATTCCTCTGACCTCCTCCATGCTCCTCTGACCTCCTGCGTCCTCCTCTGACCTCCTCCGCACTCCTCTGTCCTCCTCCATACTCCTCTGTCCACCTCCATGCTCCTCTGACCTCCTGCGTCCTCCTCTGACCTGCCCCTTGCTCCTCTGACCTCCTCTGTCCTCCTCCATACTCCTCTGATCTTCTCCTGTTTCTCTGACCTACTCCGTACTCCTCTGACCTCCTCTTTCCTCCTCTTACCTCCTCTGTCCTACTATGACCACCTCCGTCCTCCTCTGACCTCCTAATTCCTCCTCTGACCTCCTGCATGCTCCTCTGACCTCCTCCGTCCTCCTCTGACCTCCTACCTGCTCCTCTCTCCTCCCCGCCTTCCTCCGTCTTCCTCTGACCTCTTCTGTCTTCTAACCTCCTCTGTCCTACTCTGACCTCCTGCGTGTTCCTCTGACCTCCTCTGTCCTCCTCCATACTCTTGTGACCTCCTTTGTCCTCCTCCATGCTCCTCTGACTTTCTGCGTCCTCCTCTGACCTGCCCCTTGCTCCTCTGATCTTCTCCTGTTTCTCTGACCTCCTCCGTACTCCTCTGACCTCCTTGCTACTCTGACCTCCTCTTTCCTTCTCTTACCTCCTCTGTCCAACTATGACCACCTCCGTCCTCCTCTGACCTCCTACCTGCTCCTCTGACCTCCTCCGTCCTACTCTGACCTCCTACCTGCTCCTCTGTCCTCCCTGCCTTCCTCTGTCCTCCTCTGACCTCCTGCGTGCTCCTCTGACCTCCTACCTGCTCCTCTCTCCTCCCCTCCATCCTCCATCTTCCTCTGACCTCTTCTGTCTTCCAACCTCCTGTGTCCTCCTCTGTCCTCCTCTGACCTCCTGCATGCTCCTCTGACCTTCTCTGTCCTCCTCTGACCTCCTGCGTGATCCTCTGACCTCCTCTGACCTCCTGCATGCTCCTCTGATCTCCTCCGTCCTCCTCTGATCTCCTACCTGCTCCTCTCTCCTCCCCTCCATCCTCCATCTTCCTCTGACCTCTTCTGTCTTCCAACCTCCTGTGTCCTCCTCTGTTCTCCTCTGACCTCCTGCATGCTCCTCTGACCTTCTCTGACCTCCTTTGACCTCCTCTGACCTCCTGCGTGCTCCTCTGACCTCCTCTGACCTCCTTCTGACCCATTCGGACTGGGGAGAATCTCGTTAGAGCGAAAGAGTCATTATAGTTCTGTTTTCGTCAAGGCATTGTCCTGATTTTGTCGTTCTGTAGTGCTTCTTCATTCTCAGTTTAAACCTGATTCAGATCTGGTTTAGTCCTGCCTTTGGTCTAGTCCCGGTCCAGTCCCGGTCCAGTCCCGGTCCAGTCCTCACCCTGTTGATGAGCTCTCCCACCATCCCGGTCCAGCTGCCGTTGGGCTCCGGAGCTCCGTACAGGCCGTCGTCCACCAGTTTGATCCTGAAGGAGAAGCGCAGGATCTGGGAGAGTTCTCGGAGCATGTCCACGCAGAAGCCTTCGTACTGGTCGTTCCCCGAGAACTCCTGGTACCGGGACTTCCTCATCACGTAGGGACTCTCCTGCAGGAGGGACACGGGTCAGCAACCGGGGATAACATCAAGGAACGTGTGTTAAGGTTTGTTATTTAGGTCTGGAGCCTGTTTCAGATCTGCTGGTATCGACAATGTCCTTACAAATGTTGATGTTCAGGATTGTTATATTGGCAAGTTTCAGGGTAAAACTCCTCCCTTTGGACAGGACAAGTCTAGCTCCCTGCCTTTAGGCCAGTCCTATGGTCAGACCAGGACCTTCAGATTGATAATGGCTTCCAGATGAGACGTCTTGATTTGTAAGACGTTGTCAAGATGAAGATCTTTATCATTTTCTACCACAGTCTTTAAACTATGCACTTAGCATAGCGTGCAAGCATATGTTCGCCAGTATGGTGGTGCCCTAAGGGAGTCTTGATGTTGTGTCTTATGTTAGTCTGTGTTAGCCTCTGTTAGCTTGTCTTAGCAGTATACGCTCGCACGGACATCGGGGTGATGATGAACGTCTGGTGGCATAACTGGATTGAGGGAGTAAAACTAAGCATCTTATTATGGTTAGTCTGTGTTAGCTTGTATTGTGTTAGCCTCTGTTAGCCTGTATTAGCTTCTGTTAGTCTGCATTAGCTTCTGTTAGCTGGTGTTAGCAGTTTTTATCAGTGTAAAGCTTGTACCAGGATGGTGGTGACGATGAGCATCTTGTTGTTAGCCTATATTAGCCTCTATTAGCCTGTGTTAGCTGGCGTTAGCTCATGTTAGCTGGTGTTAGCAGTGTAAAGCTCATAACAGGATGGTGGTGACGAGTGAGTGTCTTGTTGTTAGCCTGTATTAGTCTGAGTTAGCCTGCATTAGCCTTTGTTAGCTCGTATTAGCTGGTGTTAGCAGTGTAAAGCTCGTAACCGGATAGTGGTGACGATGAACATCTTGTTGTTAGCCTGTAATAGCCTTTGTTAGCCAGTATTAGCCTCTATTAACCTGTGTTAGCTGGTATTAGCAGTGTAAAGCTCCTACGTACCAGGATGGTGGTGACGATGAGTGTCTTGTTTTTAGCCTGTATTAGCCTGTGTTACCTTTGTTAGCCTCTGTTAGCTGGCGTTAGCCTGTGTTAGCCTGCATTAGCCTCTGTTAGCTGGTGTTAGCAGTTGCTAGCTGTGTAAAGCTCCTACGTACCAGGATGGTGGTGACGATGAGTGTCTTTTTGTCAGCCTGTGTTAGCCTGTATTAGCCTCTGTTAGCTGGTGTTAGCCTGTGTTAGCCTGCATTAGCCTCTGTTAGCTGGTGTTAGTCTGTGTTAGCCTGCATTAGCCTCTGTTAGCTGGTGTTAGTCTGTGTTAGCCTGCATTAGCCTCTGTTAGCTGGCGTTAGTCTGTGTTAGCCTGCATTAGCCTCTGTTAGCTGGTGTTAGCAGTTGCTAGCTGTGTAAAGCTCCTACGTACCAGGATGGTGGTGACGATGAGTGTCTTGTTTTTAGCCTGTATTAGCCTGTGTTACCTTTGTTAGCCTCTGTTAGCTGGTGTTAGTCTGTGTTAGCCTGTATTAGTCTCTGTTAGCTCATGTTAGCAGTTGCTAGCTGTGTAAAGCTCGTACCAGGATGGTGGTGACGATGAGCGTCTTGTTGGCCAGAGCCTCGGAGGCGTTGAGATCCAGAGACGTGGAGTTCATGGCCAGAGTGTTGTTGGAGAACCACGTCCCGATCTGGAGCAGACACAACACGACTGTGAGCAGAGAAAACACGACAGGACAGAGCTCTGCTGCTCGTCTGGTCATCTGTTATCTGTGTATTGTACCACAACAACAAATGTCACACTGACACTGACACTATCAGTAAAACTGTTAGACAAACCTGTGCACTCTCCCTAAACAAAAGAATAAACAGTAATATCAGAAAAAACACTTTTATTCTTTGGCTTTTGTGTCTTTTATTAACTTTTCATTTTTATTGTTTTTAATTTAGTTCTAATGTTTTTTATTATTATTTTTAATTTAGTTCTAATGTTTTTTTTATTGTTTTTAATTTAGTTCTAATGTTTTTTATTATTATTTATAGTTTGTATATGTATTCATTATTACTATTTAGTTTATTTGAGATTTGTTTTTGTTATTTTTTGGTTTTCTTTTTTTCATCAGTTTTGTGCAGCACTTTGGAAAAATCCTAAATAAAATATAAAAAGTGCTCTATAAATAAAATATGACTTTCTAGGTTAAGAATATGCAAACTTTTGTCCATCTTTTCTCTGCTGTTTCATGACTTCGCTGTTTGTTCTGGTCTTTGAAAGTGTTTAAAGGGCCCATGACAGGTTGGACTCATTTAACCAAAATGTAGTTCAGATAAACATATTTCAAAATTAGCTAAAATTCTTTAAAAAATTTACACCGTTTTCGCAACATTTAGCTTTTTAATTTTACTTCCTGGTTGTAAATGATGACATCACACTAGGAAATTACCATAGCAACCACACTGTACACTGGGCCAAAACTCATCTAATGTCACATTTTTTTGATTTGACAAATAAAAACACATGTTAACACCTTCATTTTGTTGAATTAATGTTTAAAGGGTCAAAAAAGTAGTTTATTTTGTGTAAATGATGTATAACCTTTGTCTCCCCAGTGTGATGTCATCAGTTTGTTTACTTCCTGTATTTTTCAACAGGTTTTTCAACTTTTCTCCACAAACAGCGACCTGATTGGTGTAAAACTATAATTTCTATTTAGAACAAGTATTAATGCACTGAATAAAGTCAAAATTAGAAAATCATAGAAACCCGTCATACGCACTTTAAACAGTCAAATAGAACCAGGACTAATCATCCCAAATGTGACTTTGTCTTGAGCTCGAGGAATGATTAAAAACGTGTGTTTTCTCTAAATGCAAGTAAACAAATAGTAAGATAAATCCACGCCGTAACCGAAGATGGAGCTGGAGAGATTAATCGCTGCTGTGATCTTGACAGAGAATTACACATTTGTCTTTTCATCTGCGGATGCTCGTTTACGTTTCTATAGCAACCGGTTTCTTATCTTAATTAAATTCTGCCAACGCGCCGCACCGACGACACCCTGATGACCCAAGACGCAAAATCAGATTGGGAAAGATTAGTCGTCGCTAAGTGGCTTTTCCTGTCACTAAATATTATCGCCGCCGCCTCCAGTCGGGTGTCGCTCTCTCGGTCGATCGGTTTGACCCCGGCGTGACCTCGGGCGACCTCTGACCCCTCGGACGCACTCGCGAAACGGCGCAGCGTCAGTTAGCGTCAGTTAGCATCGATCGTATCGACGAGGTGGTGACTGTGTGCCTCGGCATCCGCTACGAGCCGCGCGGCGTTTATGGCGTTTAAGTCGGGTCAAGTCTCTGCGAAGGCTCTCGTGTTTCTCTGATTCTGACTCAGTTTGGCGGGAGGGCACCTGTGTTAAATGTTTATCACAGTTTTACATCTGTGCAGTAGCGGTTTGTGAAGAAAATTTGAAAAATAAAAGTTTAAAATGACAGGAAGTGGAGCTGCGGTTAACACTCAACATAATTCTGAAACATAATTCTGACACTTTAAACAAAATAAAAGTGTTATCAGGTATTATAATTTCTCAAATCATAACTATTGTATAATTTTTATGGATGTGGGCCTTGTTTACATTCTGGTTGCTATGGTAACAGCTGTGAAAATACCTCTAACTGTGTCATAAAAGTCTCTGTGACAGGTTCTCATTATGTTCAAATTCTGACTTGGTTTGTGGAAAATATTTATCGAAGTTTTACATCTGTGAAGTTGCCGTTCCCGAAGAAATTTTGATAAATGAAAGTTTTAAATGACAGGAAGCGGTGCTGAGTTCTAAAACGGAATCCCTCTGTGATGTCATCAAAATGTGACGCGCCGTTGAACATAAACAGACGGTTAACGCTCGACAGACATTTTCCTGACAGTTAAAACCATCATTCAACAAAATAAAGGTGTTATGAGGTTTTATAATTTGTCAAACCTAACTTATTGTGTGACGTGTGTGGATGTTGGCCCTTGTTTACAGTCTGGTTGCTATGGTAACAGTTGTAGAATCACCTCTAACTGTGTCATATTTGTGCTCGTGTTTAAACCAGGAAGTGACATTATAAACTTTACACAAACTGTCAAACTGGGACAAATAGGACAAAAGGTTTAGTCAAATCTTAAATCTGATCAGCTCCACTACGTTTTAGTCAAATGTGTCGTTGAACACGTCACAGAGACTTTAAAGTGTGACGTTTAAAGAGACTCTTGTGGAAGCTTCAAGTTCAGCTAATGTGAAATAAAGTCCAGCTCGTCTTTATTCAGTGTTCTCAAACTACAGTATAAGAAAGTTGGAATTTGGGGAAAATATCACTGTTTGGTTTTGGTTTCAATTTAAGGCCAGACTCTACAGGTACAAACGTGTCCAATCTGCTCCTGATGTTTGATTCTTCCATTGAATCCACTTCATCCATCGATTTCTCTGGACATCGTTTTCTTCAAATGTATTTTTGTCCCTCGAGACATAAAGATCAGCTTAAAGTAGATCCACACAAACTGTACAATCTGGACTCAACACATTTAGACCAAACACAAGGATTTGACTAAAACGCCAAAAACACGACTAAAAACGACAAAAGCGCAACTAAAAATGACTAAATCCAAAGAACGTTTTCTTCAAATACATTTTTGTCCCTCGAGACATAAAGATCAGCCTAAAGTAGATCCACACAGACTGTACAATCTGGACTCAACAAGATTTAGACCAAACACACAAGGGTTTTTAATATTTAATTCTAAAACGGATTTATTGAAGTTTTAAAATTTACATAAATGAGGTGAAATTTTAATTTTTAGGAACATTTTCTGTCCAAACTAATTTACTTAAAAACTAAAGATCCACATTTTTATAACTAATATGTTACAAAATGAAGAAATTTAAACCTGGTTCTGTCCATTTTTCAGATTTAAATGTCCAGAATATGTGGATTTTTGGTCATTTTTACATAAAATGTCTTATTTCTACTTGAAAACATGACATGATGAAGAACGTGTAATACATGTTTTTCTTACATTTATGTGAGTAAACTACAGGAGGAGTTTAACATTGAGATCTTTAAATTTAAGATGTTTTTTCCCGTTCACCTGCAGCGTCTTGCCTTAAAACAAGAAAATAAATGTGACAGTGGAGTCAGTAAAATAATCTTAACCCAGTGACAGATAATTTGGCTTGAAATAAGAAAGTAATGTAACAGAAACAGGTTGAAACAGGTAAAATAATCCATTAAATAAATCGTCTGCACTGATCTTAACGAGTCAAAACGTCTGAGATTCAGATTAACGCCCTGAAAACATGACATTTGAACTCATCTACAAATTCATTTTTTGCAGTGAAAGTGTGATTTTTAAATAGGCTCTCGACCATTTGTCCTTAAAATCTGAAACCAATTTGACTCAAAATGAGATTCAGGGACCAGTAATAAAGTGAAATAAAAGTCCTGGCAGATTCCGTTCAAAAAGCCCATTACGTCCGAGAACAAACCGACCCTGATTCATCCCGGAGCGTTTGCTTTGACGGGAAACACGCCGGTTACAGCTCCCTTTTCACGTTTAACGCTCATTACCTGACGGTTTCCTTTTATCGGGTGACGAACAAAAAGGAATAATTTACCAAAAAGTCTAAGAGGTTGATAATATTTGAGGAGATTAGCTCGAGAACGGATGGAATAGTGTTTTATCGGACTAAAGAAGGTTCGACTTTTGAAAGCGCGGCCGAACAAAGAGTGAAGTGGCATCATTTCTGTTTTTTAACATGAACTCGTGTGTCTTCTGAGCCGGTGTTTGGGTGTTTTAGGACGACAAAACGAGCGCCGCTTTTGCAAAAACAATATTTAAATATGACAAACACAACTGAACCTGACAAAAACGCACCTACAAACACGACTCAGTGCACCAAAACGGACAAAAACATGACTAAAAACGATAAAGACATGACTAAAACGACAAAGACACAACTAAAATTGACAATGATGCGTCTACATTTTTGTGAAATCGTCGTATCGTGATTGACTGTTTGTGTCTTTAATGCAGCTGTCTGTTCAAACACACTTTTTCTCCTGATGTTTAGCCTCTGAAGCCTCTGATGACTTTATTTACCTCTTAAAGGCCAGAGCTGCACAATTAAACCAAAGCCACACAAAAACAAATTTTAATGGATGCGATTAGCAAATCCCAAAGGCTGCAATATTTGAAGTGCAATAATTTCTTCCACAAACGACAAAATGTCTCTCTTTGATTTGAATAAAAACTGCTCACACTGTAGTTTGGATTTGTACAAACAAGAAACCAAAATGTGTTCAAAAGCGACAAAAAAGCAATTGAATGTGACAGAAATTTGACTAAAAACTGACAAAAACACAACTGAATGTGACAAAAATACGACTAAAAGTGACAAAAACAAGACTGAATGTGACAAAAACATGACTAAAATCGACAAAACGCTGTTTAAAATGTGAATTTGAACAGAACCCTGTTTTGTGAAATGTTGTCCTGGTGATACACTGTTTGTGTCTTTAATGCAGCTGTCTGTTCAAACACACTTTTTCTCCTGATGTTTAGCCTCTGAAGCCTCTGAGCAGATGACTTTATTTACCTCTTAAAGGCCAGAGCTGCACAATTAAACCAAATCCACACAAAATGTCTTGCTTTGATCTGAATAAAAACTGCCAACAGTGTGGCTTTGATTTGTACAAACGTGTGCAACAAAAACGCTACCAAAAGTGATAAAGCATTCGAAACGACAAAAACGTGCTACAAACTACAAAGGCACGACTGAAAGCGACAAAAACACAACTAAAACAACAAAGACACGACTAAAAGTGACAAAGATGTGTTTAAATACGACAAACACAACCGAACGTGACAAAAAACGCGCCTACAAACACGACTCAGCGCACCAAAACGGACAAAGACGCGACTGAAAGCAACAAAAATGCAACTAAAACAACAAAGATGCGACTAAATGTGACAAAGATATGACAAAAATAGGACAAACACAACTGAGCGTGATACAAACATGGCTAAAAGTGACAAAAACATGACTAAAAGTGACAAAAACGTGACTAAAAGTGACAAAAACGTGACTAAAAGTGACAAAAACATGACTATAAGTGACAAAAACGTGACTAAAAGTGACAAAAACACGACTAAAAGTGACAAAAACGTGACTAAAAGTGACAAAAACATGACTAAAAGTGACAAAAACACGACTAAAAGTGACAAAAATGTGACTAAAAGAGACAAAAACGTGACTAAAAGAGACAAAAACGTGACTAAAAGTGACAAAAACACGACTAAAAGTGACAAAAACGTGACTAAAAGAGACAAAAACGTGACTAAAAGTGACAAAAACGTGACTAAAAGTGACAAAAACATGATTAAAAGTGACAAAAACATGACTAAAAGTGACAAAAACGTGACTAAAAGTGACAAAAACGTGACTAAAAGCGACAAAAACGTGACTAAAAGTGACAAAAACGTGACTAAAAGTGACAAAAACGTGACTAAAAGTGACAAAAACGTGACTAAAAGTGACAAAAACATGATTAAAAGTGACAAAAACATGAATAAAAGTGACAAAAACGTGACTAAAAGTGACAAAAACATGACTAAAAGTGACAAAAACGTGACTAAAAGTGACAAAAACACGAATAAATGTGACAAAAACGTGACTAAAAGTGACAAAAACGTGACTAAAAGTGACAAAAACATGACTAAAAGTGACAAAAACATGACTAAAAGTGACAAAAACATGACTAAAAGTGACAAAATCATGACTAAATGTGACAAAAGCGTGACTAAAAGTGACAAAAATGTGACTAAAAGTGACAAAAACTTGACTAAAATGACAAAAATGTGACTAAAAGTGACAAAAACGTGACTAAAAGTGACAAAAACGTGACTAAAAGAGACAAAAACGTGACTAAAAGTGACAAAAACGTGACTAAAAGTGACAAAAACGTGACTAAAAGTGACAAAAACACTAATAAAAATGACAAAAGTGTGACTAAAAATGACAAAAACGTGACAAAAAGCGACAAAAACACATCTATAAGTGACAAAACGTGACTAAAAGAGACAAAAACGTGACTAAAAGAGACAAAAACGTGACTAAAAGTGACAAAAACGTGACTAAAAGTGACAAAAACATGACTAAAAGAGACAAAAACGTGACTAAAAGTGACAAAAACGTGACTAAAAGTGACAAAAACATGATTAAAAGTGACAAAAACATGACTAAAAGTGACAAAAACGTGACTAAAAGTGACAAAAACGTGACTAAAAGTGACAAAAACGTGACTAAAAGTGACAAAAACCTGACTAAAAGTGACAAAAACCTGACTAAAAGTGACAAAAACCTGACTAAAAGTGACAAAAACACGACTAAAAGTGACAAAAACATGACAAAGAACAGAATCCTATTAAAACATAAATAACGCATCAAATCACAGTCGCTCTGGTCAGAAAAATCACAATTAGACATTTTTACTAAATGGTGCAGCTCTGTTAAAGGCAACAGAAAAATACAACTTGAACATGAATCGAAATCATGATCTGGACCCAATAAAATCGTGATAATACTTTTTTGCTTCGATGAGCGGCGTCCGATCGGAGCCGCTCGTCAGGCCTGGATTACGTGACCCCGTGTGACCCCAGAGTGACCCCTGACCTCTCGGTGACCCCCGCGGTGCTTCTCCAGGATCTTCAGCGTGTAGTTTGTCCTCTGACCTTTGCTGTTGAACTCGATATGCCCCGTCAGGCCGTCGTACTCCACCTGAAGGAAACACACAAGGGGTAAACCGTGAGTAAAGAGTAAAAGAACAGACCATGGACTGTATGTGTCACTGGACTGTTAGCCCCGCCCACCGCACTCCAAACAGGAAGTGACCCAGGAGGCGTCCTGGCCATAGAACTATAATAAAACCTGGAAGATGAATCCAAAATGGCGCCCTGTTCCTCCCTGTGGCCTGAGCTCATTGGTTCATGACCCCAAAAAAGTTTCTTACTTCCACATTTACTTCCTGATACGGAGGCGGCCATCTTTGCTTTAGGGGCACCACGTGACCACAATCCCCCATGATGCTTTGAGCGACGTGAACGACCAGCAGCTGCAGGTCTTTGTGTTAGCGTTAGCTTGTGTGATTGTAATTGTGTTCTTCATGTTAGACACACGTGAAGCGTCTGAAATGAAATAAAATACAACTTACAGGTGTCTCTAGTCGAGCCTTTTCCACGAGCTTCTGTTTGTATCGTCCGACGCTCGTTCACGTGACTCACACATGTTTGTGTGACGTCACTTCATATAAAAACGGTAATTTCTGTGATTTTAGAAACGGTAGAAAAGAACATTTCCTTCTATTTTATTTAAATACCGATAATAATTCAGTCCTGTCTGTGATTATAATGTGACATTTTAGAAAAAGGCTGGTTCCAAGAGGCTGCAGTACCTCACACGACCACTAATCAATCTGGGACACAGACAGAGGGGGCGGGGCTTGTCCAGTTGATTTAATACATCCATGGTCCTGGCTCCATCACTTTCTGTTGTGACACTGGAGCCTTTACTCTGTAACTGTTTCTGTCAAACTCACATCTTGGAACTAAACTGTCCGTCTGACTCACTCCACATGATCCTGTGTTTTTTCTCGTTGGTTGTTCATAAATCAAGTTATTAGCAATAATAACTGACCAATCAGGTGCTTCCTTTTCCAGGGGCCGGTTTCGCTCGTGTTAGCAACAGGTTTGATTGACAGCTAGCGCCGCATGTTGCCGCTGTCTCCTCCCACCGTTAACAACCTCCTCCTGATTGGTCCGTGAGGTAATGTGTGTCCAAAACATAAAATGAAGTGCTGTCCTTTTCAGTCCAACATAAAAACACACCGAAGTAAAAAGAGCAGAGGCTTGTTCTCAAAAGCCGTGAAGTAAAAGCACAAAGTTTCCACTGAATCTTCGTCCTTTTCTCCTTTCCACGTCTGCGGGAGCCGAGGAGCACGAGCGTCGTGTTGGACTCTCTTCAACTGCACGGGGCGCCTGGTGCCGCTCGTCTGTCTCCATGGTAACCGCCCGGCGAGACCAGGAAGTGCTCGGTTCCGATTTGTGTTTGTTCCGAGGAAGAGGAGACGCTTGTGATTAAAACGGAGCGAAGAACGAGGTTTACACACAGCACAAAATATAAATCTATCAAAGCTTAAAATGTCTTGAATTTATCATTTTCATCTGGATTTGAGAAGTTTTGACTCGATGAGATTTAATTGTTGATGTGAAGCAGAATATTTCACTGGTTTCAAGGTATTTCTGATGATCTTAAATGATCTTAACCCAGTGACAGATAATTTGGATTGAAATAAGAAATAATGTGTTGAAACAAGTCACAAACGGATTGAAATGAGTGAAATAATCTAGTTCCATCGAATAAATCGTCTGCACTGATCTTAACGAGTCAAAACGTCTTAAATCCAGATTAAAATCCTCAAATCAAGACATTTTAACTCAAATAGAACTTGATTATTTTCAGTGTGAAGTGAAGAGCGCCGTGAAGTGTCGAGGCTGATACGGCGTTTAAAGACACAGCGTCCCAAAGCGGCGCCAATGAGAGGAATCGTTAAAGAAAGAACCGAAACGTGTCGACGGATCTCGAGTGGAAACAGTAAATAAAACCGTGACGTGGTACAACTTTGAGGAGCGTGAAAGAGTTTGTGGAGGGAATTAGAAATGTTCTGTACCATGTGTAGGTAGTTCATGAGTGTTTGTATCATGTGTAGGTAGTTCATGAGTGTTTGTACCATGTGTAGGTAGTTCATGAGTGTTTATACCATGTGTAGGTAGTTCATGAGTGTTTGTACCATGTGTAGGTAGTTCATGAGTGTTTGTATCATGTGTAGGTAGTTCATGAGTGTTTGTATCATGTGTAGGTAGTTCATGAGTGTTTGTACCATGTGTAGGTAGTTCATGCGTGTTTTATACCATGTGTAGGTAGTTCATGAGTGTTTGTACCATGTGTAGGTAGTTCATGAGTGTTTGTATCATGTGTAGGTAGTTCATGAGTGTTTGTATCATGTGTAGGTAGTTCATGAGTGTTTGTATCATGCAGAGGTAGTTCATGAGTGTTTGTACCATGTGTAGGTAGTTCATGCGTGTTTTATACCATGTGTAGGTAGTTCATGAGTGTTTGTACCATGTGTAGGTAGTTCATGAGTGTTTTTTACCATGTGTAGGTAGTTAATGAGTGTTTGTACCATGTGTAGGTAGTTCATGAGTGTTTGTACCATGTGTAGGTAGTTCATGAGTGTTTGTACCATGTGTAGGTAGTTCATGAGTGTTTTATACCATGTGTAGGTAGTTCATGAGTGTTTTATACCATGTGTAGGTAGTTCATGAGTGTTTGTACCATGTGTAGGTAGTTCATGAGTGTTTTATACCATGTGTAGGTAGTTCATGAGTGTTTGTACCATGTGTAGGTAGTTCATGAGTGTTTGTACCATGTGTAGGTAGTTCATGAGTGTTTTATACCATGTGTAGGTAGTTCATGAGTGTTTGTACCATGTGTAGGTAGTTCATGAGTGTTTTATACCATGTGTAGGTAGTTCATGAGTGTTTGTACCATGTGTAGGTAGTTCATGAGTGTTTTATACCATGTGTAGGTAGTTCATGAGTGTTTTATACCATGTGTAGGTAGTTCATGAGTGTTTGTACCATGTGTAGGTAGTTCATGCATGTTTTATACCATGTGTAGGTAGTTCATGAGTGTTTGTATCATGTGTAGGTAGTTCATGAGTGTTTGTACCATGTGTAGGTTGTTCATGAGTGTTTTATACCATGTGTAGGTAGTTCATGAGTGTTTGTACCATGTGTAGGTAGTTCATGAGTGTTTGTACCATGTGTAGGTAGTTCATGAGTGTTTTATACCATGTGTAGGTAGTTCATGAGTGTTTGTACCATGTGTAGGTAGTTCATGAGTGTTTTATACCATGTGTAGGTAGTTCATGAGTGTTTGTACCATGTGTAGGTAGTTCATGAGTGTTTTATACCATGTGTAGGTAGTTCATGAGTGTTTGTACCATGTGTAGGTAGTTCATGCGTGTTTTATACCATGTGTAGGTAGTTCATGAGTGTTTGTATCATGTGTAGGTAGTTCATGAGTGTTTGTACCATGTGTAGGTAGTTCATGAGTGTTTTATACCATGTGTAGGTAGTTCATGAGTGTTTGTACCATGTGTAGGTAGTTCATGAGTGTTTGTACCATGTGTAGGTAGTTCATGAGTGTTTGTATCATGTGTAGGTAGTTCATGAGTGTTTGTACCATGTGTAGGTAGTTCATGAGTGTTTGTACCATGTGTAGGTAGTTCATGAGTGTTTATACCATGTGTAGGTAGTTCATGAGTGTTTTATACCATGTGTAGGTAGTTCATGAGTGTTTGTACCATGTGTAGGTAGTTCATGAGTGTTTTATACCATGTGTAGGTAGTTCATGAGTGTTTTATACCATGTGTAGGTAGTTCATGAGTGTTTGTATCATGCAGAGGTAGTTCATGAGTGTTTGTATCATGTGTAGGTAGTTCATGAGTGTTTTATACCATGTGTAGGTAGTTCATGAGTGTTTGTATCATGCAGAGGTAGTTCATGAGTGTTTGTACCATGTGTAGGTAGTTCATGAGTGTTTTATACCATGTGTAGGTAGTTCATGAGTGTTTGTATCATGCAGAGGTAGTTCATGAGTGTTTGTACCATGTGTAGGTAGTTCATGAGTGTTTGTACCATGTGCAGGTAGTTCATGAGTGTTTTATACCATGTGTAGGTAGTTTGTGAGTGTCTGTACCATGCGTAGGTAGTTCATGAGTGTTTGTATCATGTGTAGGTAGTTCATGAGTGTTTGTACCATGTGTAGGTAGTTCATGAGTGTTTATACCATGTGTAGGTAGTTCATGAGTGTTTTATACCATGTGTAGGTAGTTCATGAGTGTTTTATACCATGTGTAGGTAGTTCATGAGTGTTTGTATCATGTGTAGGTAGTTCATGAGTGTTTGTACCATGTGTAGGTAGTTCATGAGTGTTTTATACCATGTGTAGGTAGTTCATGAGTGTTTGTACCATGTGTAGGTAGTTCATGAGTGTTTGTACCATGTGTAGGTTGTTCATGAGTGTTTTATACCATGCGTAGGTAGTTCATGATTTTTTGTACCATGTGTAGGTAGTTCATGAGTGTTTATACCATGTGTAGGTAGTTCATGAGTGTTTTATACCATGTGTAGGTAGTTCATGAGTGTTTTATACCATGTGTAGGTAGTTCATGAGTGTTTGTACCATGTGTAGGTAGTTCATGAGTGTTTTATACCATGTGTAGGTAGTTCATGAGTGTTTGTACCATGTGTAGGTAGTTCATGAGTGTTTTATACCATGTGTAGGTAGTTCATGAGTGTTTGTACCATGTGTAGGTAGTTCATGCGTGTTTTATACCATGTGTAGGTAGTTCATGAGTGTTTGTATCATGTGTAGGTAGTTCATGAGTGTTTGTACCATGTGTAGGTAGTTCATGAGTGTTTTATACCATGCGTAGGTAGTTCATGAGTGTTTGTACCATGTGTAGGTAGTTCATGAGTGTTTATACCATGTGTAGGTAGTTCATGAGTTTTTGTATCATGTGTAGGTAGTTCATGAGTGTTTGTACCATGTGTAGGTAGTTCATGAGTGTTTTATACCATGCGTAGGTAGTTCATGAGTGTTTGTACCATGTGTAGGTAGTTCATGAGTGTTTATACCATGTGTAGGTAGTTCATGAGTGTTTTATACCATGTGTAGGTAGTTCATGAGTGTTTTATACCATGTGTAGGTAGTTTATGAGTGTTTGTACCATGTGTAGGTAGTTCATGAGTGTTTTATACCATGTGTAGGTAGTTCATGAGTGTTTGTATCATGTGTAGGTAGTTCATGAGTGTTTTATACCATGTGTAGGTAGTTCATGAGTGCTTTGTACCATGCGTAGGTAGTTCATGAGTGTTTTATACCATGCGTAGGTAGTTCATGAGGCTGGTGCCGTGTTGCCAGATCAGAGGAGAGCTGCAGCTCAGAGGCTTCACTCCGATCTCCTGGCTGCGGTTCAGCTCCCGCACGGCGCTCACCACGACATGGACCGCGTCAAACATCAGCGCCGACGAGATCTGTGGAAGAGACAGAGATCAGAGGAGACAACACCACCCGCTCTGACTGTAAGGGCTTCACAAGGTATCACAATGTCATCCAAATCCCAGTCTGAGTCGGTTGTCAAATCAGAGGTTATTTAGACCAGTGTTTTTCAACCTTTGATTGGCTCAAGGCACACTTTTTTGGTTGAAAATATTCCGCGGCACACCATGAACTAAAACAATACCAAAAAATATTATTAATTATTTACGTTGCAGATATCGTCTATGCCATTGTGTCTGGCTCTTTAAAAATGGCTGTGTATCTTTCAGTTTTGTAAAGAAGTTGCTCAGAACACTCTAAATTTGTAAATTATTCATTATTCTGACATGTTTTTAAGGCACACCTGGCAAAATCTCAAGGCACACTAGTGTTCCCCGGCCACTGGTTGAAAATCAAGGATTTAGACGATGGAATGTCCTCCGTAAAAAACAAAATATATCTTGTTTTTTTATAAAAGAATCTTGCTGTACTTGTGGTTTAGACCAGCTGCAGTCAAGACTAAACGGACTGAGGGCACATTTGAGCTGTGAAGGAGCAGAGACATGGTCAGTATTTCCTGCCTTCAGTGACGGTGAAGTATTTTAAACGAGGTCACGATGCACCTTCACACTCCGGATTAAACCTCTCCAAACATGTTTTGATGTTCAGGGGAGGAGCTTCTTACTTCAGTCTTTTGTCAAACGTTAATGCTCCTGGAGTTGTTTACAATGAGAGCTCTGAAAACGTTTTGAACATAAATTGCCAATCTAATCGTAAACTCAATACTTGTCAGAGCTGAATTAAAACTGTGAAAGAACAGACGGCGAGATCAGAGCGCCACAGGGAGAAAGGGAGAACGAGAGAGGACACAAACCATCTGAAAAACAAACAAGAGAAGAAAAAAACACCAGAGGAAAGTATCGCTGGCACCTTCACATGAGCTGACGCCATTCTAAGCCTGTGGGAGTGTCTTGCTCAAGGACACAGCTATGACACACTTCCAGAAGAGAAGATTTACCCATGAACCTTTGGATTTCAAAGCAAACGCCTGATGCCACCCAAAAAAACATACACCCAATCTACTGTAGCTGTCCGTGGTGCTGAAACCCCCACATAGGGACAAGAATAACGGAGGTCAGCGTTTACAGGTTTAAGTTTTCTGTTACAGACGTCATTTTGAGGACTTTTGACCATTCAGAAGATAAACTGTTTCGTTTTGAATTGGGCTGCAGTCGACAAAACACATTTTTGGTCAAGTTAAGATAAGTCGCTCCAAACTCAAAGTGTCTCTGTGACTCTCACGAGACCAAACGCTCACAGGATTTCATGTAAAAGCAGCTATTTGTTCAGAAAAGCACGAGTTGACTAGGCGTTCACGGGAACTAAAGGCAGAATAAACTCACAATGTATTCTTGAATCCTTTTGATCCAAATAAAAGAATAATATGTCGATCAAGACGCTATCAACTGAATAATTGAATTCGACTTCCACTTAAGATCTCCGGCCCATAGAGTTTACGCAGGTGACGTCACAACATTTGGAGTTTCAGCTGTGGCAAAACTGTTTAAAGCCGACATATTCTGCTGCAGTGACTTTTTTGAGCTTTTACCGTAAAATTCGGACTATTGAGCACCTGAGGATAAGCCGCACCAGCCGTATTTACAAAGAAAAATACCTTTGTGCATAGACAGGGCGCACCTGTCTATTCACCTTATTCCTGAAGCTGCCGTACGCGCCGCCGTCTTGTTTCCGTTGTAGTTCACACGGAGCAGACGAGCTCAACAGAAAATAAGTTCTACTCGACTAAAAAGACGTTTTCAGGAAATCGTTGCGTTGTGACTTGTTGTTGCTCGTGTTCATTAAACATTTTACACAAATCAATCTACTTTATGTAACATTTTAGCGTCAGACTTTTCCCTCGTTCATCATTAGCTTTAACAGGGTTCTCGTCAAACAGGTGTCCACGTTTAATATGAGACATTTACACAGAAGGATGGAACACGTGAAGTTTTAATTGAACTCTTTTTTTCCAAACAGCACCTGTAACACGGCAGTCGCTCTTCACCATCGACTCATGGATGAAGCTCACGTGCAGCAGCTCTGTTTCCTTCTTTGGCTCCACATTGACTGCTTTTCACTTAAAGCTGCGTCATATTCATTTCTTGGTGTGTTTTCTGTGACGATGGTGAGCGCCTGATACAAACCGACTGTTCAAACACAATCAAACTGGTGTATTCACTCTATTCGGCCCCGCCCACTTTTGCCTCTTTTTGCCACAGATCTGCACTTTTGTTGTAAACGCACTTCCGTTTGACGAGAACTCCGTTAAAGCTAATGATGAACGAGGGAAAAGTCTGACGCTAAAATGTTACATAAAGTAGATTGATTTGTGTAAAATGTTTAATGAACACGAGCAACAACAAGTCACAACACAACGATTTCCTGAAAACGTCTTTTTAGTCGAGTAGAACTTATTTTCTGTTGAGCTCGTCTGCTCCGTGTGAACTACAACGGAAACAAGACGACGGCGCGTACGACAACTTCAGGAATAAGGAGAATTCTTTCACCTCCAACTCCTGCGCTTCCCGCTACAGCGCCCCTAGAGGCTGTTCCCATAAAAATACATAAATGAGCCGCATCGCTGTATGAGCCGCAAATCATGAGAAATAAGTAGTGGCTTGTAGTCTGAATTTTACGGTAATCCTGTTCTAACAATGTTCTTCATCAAAAACACACCTGAAGTTGCATTCAGCTGCATTCACGCTGTTTTGAGGAATGTTTTATTGAAAACCCTCTCCCTCCGAGCGTCAAACACACGTCGTCCAAACTCCTCCTACGTCATTTATCAGAGAATCTTCCACTGTTTTTACTCCTTAAATCATTGTTGAACTCGTTTTGAGCGTTTCTGCCTCTGAACACGAAAACTGCTGCAGCAAATCCTCTTCATAACGTCTTTTCAGCGCTAACTTCAATAGATTGTATTGTGGCGCCATCTGCTGGATACAGTCAGTACATGTCATTTCACAGTGACTGAAAACAGGTCACAGAATGAAGAAGAAACTTTTTTTTGTTTAAAACATGAGATGGAAATTTAAGGCACTCAAGAGCAGATTTAAAGGAGAATAACAATATGACAAATGCAGAATATGAATCCTTTAAGTGTCAGAGGTGAGTGATGACATTTTCTCCTGTAAAAAGCTCAAAAAAAAAACCCTACAAAGTGAATTTCCAGATCTCCAGCGACACCTGCAGCTCACATTCGTCACTGACACAGACTTTGGATCACACACAGCTGAACTCACGACAGCTCCCTCCTTCAATCACACGTTTCTGAGTCCAAGTGATGAGGAAATTCACTGTTATGTTGAGTTAAAGTGTCCTTTATCTCCAGCTGTTGTTAGCAAACAAGCTAGCTAAGCTCTGCACAGTCATAGCAACAAAGAGAAACCGCTTTTACTTTACATTTGACTGTATAAAGTTAATTTGAGCCCCACAGACAAAAATGAGGGAAAAGAAGGATGCACTGTTCTGTTCATTGTTCTGTCACTCACAGAAATGTTGAGTGGCATTTTTCAAATGAAAATGATCTCATTTCATAACCTCTATTAGTGTTGTAATTGCTACGGCAACAGTTTATTCATAATTCTGAAAGCCATGAATAAGCTTGAATAGTGTGTCACTGTCCATGGTGCTGAACCTTTTCTCCACTGTTCTCCTTTAGTTCTCTCGTCCTGGTTTAGTCCTGGTCTAGTCCTGGTTTAGTCCTGGTTCAGAGCTGGTTTTGTCCTGGTTTAGCCTCATTTTGGTCTGATTTAGTCTATGTCTGGTTCTCTGTTCCTCTGCTTTCTCTGGTTCCTGATGGTTCTTCTACTTCCTCTGGTTCCTGGTGTTTCCTCTGGTTCCTGGTGGTTCCTCTGGTTCCTGATGCTTCCTGATGGTTCTTCTGCTTCCTCTGGTTCCTGATGATTCCTGGTGGTGTCTCTGGTTCCTGATGGCTCCTGATGGTTCCTCTGATTCCTCATGGTTCCTCTGGTTCCTGGTGGTTCCTCTGGTTCCTGATGGTTCCTGATGCTTCCTTTGGTTCCTGATGGTTCTTCTGGTTCCTGATGGTTCTTCTGCTTCCTCTGGTTCCTGATGCTTCCTCTGGTTCCTGATGCTTCCTCTGGTTCCTGGTGGTTCCTGGTGTTTCCTCTGGTTCCTGGTGTTTCCTCTGGTTCCTGGTGTTTCTTCTGGTTCCTGATGGTTCCTCTGGTTCCTGGTGGTTCTGCTCGGTGGCTCGGTGGTGACTGTTGGTTCCTCTGGTTCCTGATACTCCCTCTGGTTCCTTTGGTTCCTGATGCTCCCTCTGGTTCCTCTGGTTCCTGATGCTTCCTCTGGTTCCTGATGCTTCCTGGTGTTTCCTCTGATTCCTGATGGTTCCTCTGGTTTCTGGTGTTTCCTCTGGTTCCTGATGGTTCCTCTGGTTCCTTTTGTTCCTGATGCTCCCTCTGGTTCCTTTGGTTCCTGATGGTTCCTGATGCTCCCTCTGGTTCCTGATGGTTCGTCTGGTTCCTGATGGTTCCTGGTTGTTCTGCTCGGTGGCTCGGTGGTGACTGATGATGGTGCCGTGTGCATCAGTCTCTGCCGCGGTGCGTTCAGGCGTGACACTCTCCTCCATCACAGCCCAGGAGGAGAAATCATCCACGTCAGTCCTGCTTTTACCCAAGATTTAGTCCTGGCTCGGTCCTGATTCAAGCCTCGTGGTCCAGTCCTGGTCCGGTCCTGGTCCAGTCCTGTTCTAGTCCTGGTCCAGTCCTGTTCTAGTCCTGGTCAGGTCCATAAACGGTGCTGGAGGCAGAAGACGTGGCGAGGCGTTGAGGCGCAGCTGTCCTCGTCTGATAAGAGCAGACGGATGTTCTGCGAGCGAGTTTGGATTTGCATAAACGTCCAGCGGGAGACGAAACGATGAAGAATGAACAACGACAAAAGCGTTTACGATCAAAGTCACGGTGGGCTTTGTGTGGAATAACAACGGCAGGTCCAGATGTTTAAGGTCTGGGCCTCACACTCAGGTCAGGAGTCCAACCTGAACCTTTTCTCCATTGTTCTCCTTTAGTTCTCTAGTCCTGGTTTAGACCTGGTTTAGTCCTGGTTTAGCCCTGGTTTAGCCCTGGTTTAGTCCTGGTTTAGCTCTGATTTAGTCCTGGTTTAGTCCTGGTTTAGTCTTGGTTTAGTCCTGGTTTAGCTCTGGTTTAGTCCTGGTTTAGTCTTGGTTTAGCTCTGGTTTAGTCCTGGTTTAGTCCTGGTTTAGTCCTGGTTTAGCTCTGGTTTAGCTCTGGTTTAGTCCTGGTTTAGTCTTGGTTTAGCCCTGGTTTAGCTCTGGTTTAGTCCTGGTTTAGTCCTGGTTTAGCTCTGGTTTAGTCCTGGTTTAGCTCTGGTTTAGACCTGGTTTAGCTCTGGTTTAGTCCTGGTTTAGTCCTGGTTTAGCTCTGGTTTAGTCCTGGTTTAGTCCTGGTTTAGTCCTGGTTTAGCTCTGGTTTAGTCCTGGTTTAGTCCTGGTTTAGCCCTGGTTTAGCCCTGGTTTAGTCCTGGTTTAGCTCTGGTTTAGTCCTGGTTTAGTCCTGGTTTAGTCCTGGTTTAGTCCTGGTTTAGTCCTGATTTAGTCCTGGTTTAGTCCTGGTTTAGTCTATTTTTTTATTTTGGGGTTTCGCGACTGAAAACGTTTGACTGGTTTAGACGACCAACATTTTTATTAATGGACTATTTTATTTATTAAAGATTTAAAAGGAATTATATCAAAAAGGAGAAAATATGGAGTGAGTTCTGGAGTGAATCATGACCCGGGGGCCAAATGCGGCCCTCAGACCAATTTTTCTTGGCCCTTAGTCTTCCTGGTGAACTGGCCCACATTGTCTTGATAAGTACTATTTACAGCACATTTCAGATTTTCTACAATTCTAACCTAAATAACTAACATTTTGGTGCAGCACAGACCTGATGTTAAGACACTGAGACTGAATGTAGATGTGGTGGAGCTTAAAACATCAGATAAATGCAGCTTTTTTAACGTTTCACGATGGTTTTGTGGCCCTCCACTTGGTCTGTATTTCAATATGTGGCCCTCGATGGAAAAAGTTTGGACAACCCTGGGTTAAAAACATCGAGATACTTCATCATTTCGATATATATTTTTGCCACGCCCCCTTTTAGTCGATTAATCAGTCTTTAGTCGATCAAGAGAAAACTATGGATGACGTGGATTCAACGGCAGAATCAAACATCAGGAGCAGATTGGACACGTTTGTTGTTTCCACATGAAAGTCCAGATGTTGAGAGAGAAAAGTGAGCAAAAAATGAACAAATAAAAGAGGGTGTGGCCTCAGAGTCTGGTTTATCGGGCGCTGGACTCACCGAGGGCCCGGGATACTGGCTCATGACGCAGCCCTCCCTCCACGACAGGTTCAGGCTCCGCAGGAAGTCGGGCTGGAGCGGGTGGCTGCCGTTCAGCATCGAGAAGCCCACGATGTTGGAGTGTTCGTCCACGACGCCGTCCAGACGCAGCAGAGGGAAGTCCTGCAGGGGGCGCCACAGACACACGGGTCAAAGAGGAGCCGCAAAGACCAGAGGCTGATCGTACGAAACACGAGGGAAACCAGCAGCGTTTGTGTGCAGCAAAAATGAATGTCTAGATGAGTTAAATGTCTTGATTTGAGGATTTTAATCTGAATTTAAGTTGTTTTGACTCGTTAAGATCAGTGGAGACGATTTATTTGATGGAACTAGATTATTTCACTTGTTTCAATCCGTTTGTGACTTGTTTCAGTACATTATTTCTTATTTCAATCCAAATGATCTGTCAGTGGGTTAGTAAAATAATCTTAACCCACTGACAGAAAATTTGGATGTATTTTCTTATTTCAATCAGTCAGAAAACCTTGAAACCAGTGAAATATTCTGCTTCACATCAACAATTAAATCTCATCGAGTCAAAACTTCTCAAATCCAGATAAAAATGATCGATTCAAGCCATTTTAAGATCAGATAGATTTACATTTTTTGCTGTGACCAAAAAGCAAAAAGGAGCCTGAACAATAATAAAACTCTGCAAAAATGAAGTTCTAGATGAGTTAAATGTGTTGATTTGAGGATATTAATCTGAATTTCAGACGTTTTGACTCGTTAAGATCATTCATTCATTTTTTTTTCTTTTTTCTACCGCTTATTCCCGTTAGGGGTCGCGGGTGACTGGAGCCTATCCCAGTGACTTTGGGCCTTAGGCGGGGTACACCCTGGACAGTGGCCAACTCGTCGCAGGGCTGACACAGAGAGACAGAGACATTGACAGACAACCATTCACTCTCACATTCACTCGGGACAATTTAGAGTTCTCAATTAACCTGCACAGTCATGTCTTTGGACGGTGGGAGGAGCCGGAGAACCCGGAGAGAACCCACGGTAACACGGGGAGGACATGCAGACTCCACCCAGAGAGATCGTGTGATGTTAGGGTGGTTCAGAATTCGAAACCACGATGTTGGGGTGGTCTGGGATTCGAACCCACGATCTCCTTATTGAGAGGCAGAAGCTCTAGCCGCTCTGCCACCGTTAAGATCAGTGGAGACGATTTATTCGATTCTTATTTCAGTCCAAATTATCTCCTGCACAACAAAAAATATAAATCTATCTGAGCTTAAAATGGCTTGAATTTATCATTTTTTTCTGGATTCGAGAAGTTTTGACTCGATGAGATTTAATTGTTGATGTGAAGCAGAATATTTCACTGGTTTCAAGGTATTTCTGATGATCCTGTGATAATTTATCTTAAAATAAGAAAATACATTTGTCAGTAAAATGATCTTAACCCAGTGACAGATAATTTGGATTGAAATAAGAAATAATGTGTTGAAACAAGTGAAATAATCTAGTTCCATCAAATAAATCGTCTCCACTGATCTTAACGAGTCTAAACGACTGAAATTCACATTAATATCCTCAAATCAAGACATTTAACTCATCTAGAACTTCATTATTTGCAGTGTGTTTGTAACTGTACGATATTTGTCATTTCTGCTTTTAAATGGTCCCTGTAAACGTGTCTTATGTGTATTTGATATAAACCCTTTAAAATGTGACGTCATCAAAATGTCCAGAAGGAGGCGACTGGAACAAAATGTTAAATGTTTGAACGATTGTCTCACATTAGATCTAAATTCTATGGTTTTAAGGGTTTGTGTTTGAATTTCCAGAGTAGAAAGGTCAGTTAGTTTGCTTTTCTGTAACAAACAATGGACTTAAAATTGTATTTTATCGTCAAAAGAATCTAATTTATGGAACAGTATCTAATATATCTCTAGATAAAATGAAAAATGATTGTGGGCTCAACATTTCTGTGAGTATTTTCCAGTAAAACCCATAAATCTGGATTGTTCTTCATCAAAAATGTAAAGAGTTGATCATAATTTCCTCAAACATGATGTAAAATACAATAATAAATGTGTTTAAAGCAGCTCTGGTGTCACTCACATGAGTCTGAGGCTTTTACTGACACTAAATCATCTACATTTGTCAGATTTTGTGATATTCTGAGGTTAATCCCAGTTTGTTGCTTCACTTTTGCCTCCGTTCTGAATTTACAATGTTTTCGTTTATGAAGTTTTAAAGGATCTATAGGAGATTATAATAAACTCTTTTTTGATGAAGGAAAAACCCAGATTTTTAGCTTTAACTGGACAAATACCGACAGAAATGACAAACCCACAATAGTTTTTCATTGTATCCACAGATATTTACCATAAATTAAACTTTTTATGAAGCTCAAATGCAATTTTAAAACTGGAAAATAGTATATTGTCCATCCTTTGTAATAGAAGACCAAACTAGCTCGACGTTTCTAGCCTGAAAGCTCTAATTTGTTGCTTTTTCCCTTCACACAACGACGTAAAACCATCAGGATTTATATCCGTTTGTGTTGAAAAAAAACAACACATTTGAATTTCCAGAGTAGAAAGGTCAGTGAGTTTGCTTTTCTGTAACAAACAATGGACAAAATACAGTTTTCTCGCCTTAAAATTGCATTTTAGCTTCAAAAGAATCTAATTTATGGAACAGTATCTAATATATCTCTAGATAAAATGAAAAATGATTGTGGGCTCAACATTTCTGTGAGTATTTTCCAGTAAAACCCATAAATCTGGATTGTTCTTCATCAAAAATGTAAAGAGTTGATCATAATTTCCTCAAACATGATGTAAAATACAATAATAAATGTGTTTAAAGCAGCTCTGGTGTCACTCACATGTGTCTGAGGCTTTTACTGACACTAAATCATCCACATTTGTCAGATTTTGTGATATTCTGAGGTTAATCCCAGTTTCTGAATTTACAATGTTTTTGTTACACACTTTAAAGGGCCTATACTTGTCATGATTTTAAATTCTAAAACATGAGACGTCGAATTAAAGTTACTTAAAGTCATCGTTTAAACGTAACAGGACCTTGTTTGCAAAATAAAAAACAGACTTTTCAACCACGATCCCAGACGTGTCTCTCGGTCCCGACGACCTCCGACAGAACAAAGCCGCCGCAGTAAATAAACGCTCTTTCTGCGGCGCGTTTCGTCTCGGTTCGGGGCGCGGCCTGTGCTTTTAGACGCCGCTCCCCTTTTCACGTCCCGAGGAAAAGCGACATCAAACGCGGCGGGCTTGGTTCCTCGGAGGCCGTTCTGTCGCAGCCAAACAAACCCGGACCCACAGGCGCGAGCCACGAAAACACAGAATAAACACATCAAACCGGGGGAAGGGAGGCCGTGGTGAGGCGTCCCGCTGAGGAACACTCCAGCCTCGCTCACCGTATCGTCCCCCGCTACACGGCGTTAACAAACACCGGCGCAATCTCACGCTCCGCTTTGCATTTTAACGAGGAAAGTAATCAGCCCGAAGAGTCGTGTGGTTTTCAGACAGAAGAGCGCGTCGTGTCGGCTTTATGTTTCACGTCGGCTGGTTTTTTTTTTTTTTTAGTGTGTGTTAATAAGAAATTGTCAAAAAAAAAGGAAAATCTAATGTTTTTTCAATTAGTGACAAGCAAATAAATACATCATGCTTTAAATTTGCATCTTATAGACAATTTAGACAAAAACATTGTAAATTCCAGAAAAGAAGCAAAAGTGAAGTGGAACATAACGTGATTTCATTTGGGAAACTGAGAAAAATGTCATTAAATATGACAAATCCAGTTGGTTTTGTGTCAGTAAAAGCCTCAGAGCTGCTTCAAACACATTTAACACTGGACTGTTCTGCATTTACTGGAGATTTAAAGCACATTATGACACAAACTTAACATTTTTGACAAAGATTTTTAGGTTTTGCTGGACAAATGCTCTCAGAAATGTTGAGCCCACAGTCATTTTTCATTTTATTACACTTTCGTGAAGCTCAGATTCAAGTTTGAGGCAAGAAAACAGTAGTTTTTACGTCTTTTGTCAAAGAAAAAACAATCTAACCGACATTTCTACTCTGGAAATTCAACTTTAGCGTCTGTTTTGTTGTAAAGACACAAACGCAAAAGGTCTATAAGATCGAACACATGTCAGGTTTAATCAAAACATTAAAAAACACATTTAAAAAGTGAAGATTATCTACTTTTTCAGTGACGCTTTACATTAAGGTTCTTTAGTTAATTATTTATCAGGCGTTAATGAGCGTTAGTTATTTGTTTATGCATTTATAATACAAAGTGAATAAACCAATAATAAAAACATGCATGAGTGGAGAGGAAGAGGAGGAGGAGGAGGAGGAGGAGGAGGAGGAGGAGAGGGAGGAGGAGGAGAGGAGGAGGAGGAGGAGAGGGAGGAGGAGGAGGAGAGGGAGGAGAGGGAGGAGAGGGAGAAAGGGAGGGAGGAGAGGGAGGGAGGGAGGGAGGGAGGAGGAGAGGGAGGAGGAGAGGAGGAGGAGAGAGAGGAGGAGGAGAGGGAGGAGGAGAGGGAGGAGAGAGAGGGAGGAGAGGGAGGAGGAGAGGAGGAGAGGGAGAGAGGGAGGAGGAGGAGGAGGAGAGGGAGGGGAGGGAGGGAGGGAGGAGAGGAGGAGGAGAGGGAGGAGAGGGAGAGAGGAGGGAGGAGGGAGGAGGAGGGAGGAGAGAGAGGGAGGAGAGGGAGGGAGGAGAGGAGGAGAGGAGAGGGAGGAGAGGAGGAGAGGGAGGGAGGAGAGAGGAGAGGGAGGAGAGGAGGAGAGGAGGAGAGAGGGAGGAGAGGAGGAGAGGAGAGGAGGAGAGGAGGAGAGGAGGAGAGGGAGGGAGGGGAGAGAGAGGAGAGGAGGAGGAGGGAGGAGAGGGAGGAGAGAGGAGGGGAGAGGAGGAGAGGGGAGGAGAGGAGAGGAGGAGGAGGGAGGAGAGGAGGAGAGGAGGAGGAGGAGGAGGAGGAGAGGAGAGGAGGAGGGAGGAGAGGGAGGAGGAGGAGGAGAGGAGGAGGAGGAGAGAGGAGGAGGAGAGAGAGGGAGGAGGAGAGAGGGAGGAGAGGGGAGGAGAGAGGGAGGAGGAGAGGAGAGAGGAGGAGAGGAGGGAGGAGGAGAGAGGGGAGGAGGGAGGAGGAGGAGGAGGAGAGGGAGGAGAGGAGGAGGAGGAGGAGGAGAGGGAGGAGAGGGAGGAGAGGGAGGGAGGAGGAGGAGGAGAGGAGGAGAGGGGGAGGAGGAGAGGAGGAGAGGGAGGAGATGAGAGGAGGAGGAGGAGAGGGAGGAGAGGGAGGAGAGGAGGAGAGGGAGGAGGAGGAGGGAGGAGAAGGAGAAGGGAGAAGAGAGAGGAGGAGGAGGAGAGGGAGGAGAAGGAGAGGAGAGGAGGAGGAGGAGAGGGAGGAGGGAGGAGAGGAGGAGAGGGAGGAGAGGAGGAGGAGAGGGAGGAGGAGAGGAGGAGGAGAGGAGGAGGAGAGAGAGGAGGGAGGAGAGGAGAGAGGAGGGAGGAGAGGAGAGGAGGAGAGGAGGAGGAGAGGAGGAGAGGAGAGGAGGAGAGGAGGAGGAGGAGAGGGAGAGGAGGAGAGGAGGAGGAGAGGAGGAGGAGAGGAGGAGGAGGAGAGGGAGGAGAGGAGGAGGAGGAGGAGAGAGGAGGAGAGGGAGGAGGAGGAGGAGGAGGAGAGGAGGAGGAGGAGGGAGGAGAGGGAGGAGGAGGAGGAGAGGGAGGGAGGAGGGAGGAGAGGGAGGAGGAGAGAGGAGGAGGAGGAGGAGGAGGAGAGGGAGGGGAGGAGGAGAGAGGGAGGAGGAGAGGAGAGAGGAGGAGAGGGGGAGGAGGAGAGAGGGAGGAGGAGGAGAGGAGAGAGGAGGAGGGAGGGAGGAGACGAGAGGGAGGAGAGGAGAGAGGGAGGAGGAGGAGGGAGGAGAGGGAGGAGGAGAGGGAGGAGAGGAGGAGGGGGAGGAGGAGGAGGAGGGAGGAGAGGGAGGAGAGGAGGAGGGAGGAGGAGGAGAGGAGGAGAGGGAGGAGGGAGAGAGGAGGAGAGGAGAGAGGAGGAGAGGAGAGGAGGAGGAGAGGAGAGAGGAGGAGAGGAGGAGGAGAGGAAGAGAGGAGAGGAGAGAGGAGGATAGGAGAGAGGAGGAGAGGAGGAGGAGAGGAGGAGAGGAGAGGAGGGGAGGGACGAGAGAGGGAGGAGAGGGAGGAGAGGAGGAGGAGGAGGAGAGAGGGAGGAGGAGAGGAGGAGGAGAGGAGGAGGAGAGGGAGGAGAGGAGGAGGAGAGAGGAGAGGGAGGAGAGGGAGGAGGAGGGAGGGAGGAGAGAGGGAGGAGGGAGAGGAGGAGGAGGAGGGAGGAGAGGGAGGAGGAGGGGAGGAGGAGGGAGAGAGAGAGGAGGAGGGAGAGGGAGGGAGGAGGAGAGGGAGGAGAGAGAGAGGGAGAGAGAGGAGGAGGAGAGGAGGAGAGGAGGGAGGGGAGGAGAGGGAGGGAGGAGGAGGAGGGAGGAGAGGAGGAGGAGAGGGAGGAGGAGAGAGAGGAGGAGGGAGGAGAGAGGAGGAGGAGGAGGAGGGGAGAGAGAGGGAGGAGAGGAGAGGGAGGAGAGGGAGGAGGAGGAGAGAGGAGGAGAGAGAGGAGAGGAGGAGAGAGAGGAGAGGAGGAGAGGAGGGGAGGAGAGGGAGGAGAGGAGAGGAGGGAGGAGGAGAGGAGGAGAGGAGGAGAGGAGAGGGAGGAGGAGAGGGAGGAGAGGGAGGGAGGAGGAGGAGGAGAGGGAGGAGAGGGAGGAGGAGAGGGAGGAGGAGAGGAGGAGAGGGAGGAGATGAGAGGAGGAGGAGGAGAGGAGGAGAGGGAGGAGATGAGAGGAGGAGAGGGAGGAGGAGGAGAGGGAGGGAGGAGAGGGAGGAGGAGGAGGAGGAGGAGAGGGAGGAGGGAGAGGGAGGAGAGGGAGGAGGAGGGAGGAGGAGAGAGGAGAGGAGGAGAGGAGGAGAGGGAGGAGAGGGAGGGAGAGAGGGAGGAGAGGAGAGAGGAGGGAGAGGGAGGAGAGGGAGGAGAGGAGGAGGAGGAGGAGGAGAGGAGGAGAGGGAGGAGAGAGAGGAGGAGGAGAGGAGGAGGAGAGGAGGAGGAGAGGAGGAGAGGGAGAGGGAGGAGATGAGAGGAGGAGGGGGAGGGGAGGAGGAGAGAGGAGGGAGGAGGGGAGGGAGGGGGGAGGAGGAGGAGGAGAGAGGGGAGAGGGGAGGAGGAGAGGAGAGAGGAGAGGGGAGAGGAGGAGGAGGGAGGAGAGAGGAGGAGGGAGGAGGAGAGGGAGAGGGAGGAGAGGGAGGAGAGGGAGGAGAGGGAGGGAGGAGGAGGAGAGGGAGGAGGAGAGGAGGGAGAGGGAGGAGGAGGAGGAGAGGGAGGGGAGGGGAGAGAGAGGGAGGGAGGAGGAGAGAGAGGAGGAGAGAGGGAGGAGAGAGGGAGGAGGAGGAGGGAGAGGGAGGAGAGGGAGGGGAGAGGAGGAGAGGGAGGAGAGAGAGGAGGAGGAGAGGGAGAGGGAGGAGAGGGAGGAGGAGGGGAGGGAGAGAGAGGGAGGAGGAGGAGAGAGGGAGGGAGAGGAGAGGAGGAGAGAGGAGGAGGGGAGGGGAGGAGGAGAGAGGGGAGGAGGAGGGAGAGGAGGGAGAGGGGAGGAGGAGAGGAGGAGGAGAGGGAGGAGGAGAGGAGAGAGGAGGAGGGGAGAGAGAGGGAGGAGGAGAGGGGAGGAGGAGAGAGGAGAGGAGGAGGGGGGAGGAGATGGGGAGAGGGGAGGAGGAGGGAGAGGAGGAGAGGGAGGGAGAGAGGAGGAGGAGAGAGGGGAGGGGAGGGAGGAGGAGAGGAGGAGGAGAGGGGAGGAGAGGGAGGGAGGAGAGGGAGGAGGAGAGGAGGGAGGAGAGAGGGAGGAGGAGGGAGGAGAGAGGAGGGAGGAGGAAGAGGAGGGAGGGAGGGGAGAGGGAGGGAGGGGAGAGGAGGAGAGGGAGGAGGAGGAGGAGAGGGAGGAGGAGAGGGAGGAGGAGAGGGAGGAGAGGAGGAGGAGGAGGAGGAGGGAGAGGAGGGGGAGAGGGGAGGAGGAGAGGAGAGGGAGGAGGAGAGAGGGAGGAGAGAGGGAGAGGGAGAGGGGAGGAGAGAGGGAGGGGGGAGGAGAGGAGGGGAGGAGAGAGGGAGAGAGGAGAGAGGAGGGGCGGGGAGAGAGGGAGGAGAGGGAGGAAGAGAGGGAGGGAGAGGGAGAGAGGGAGGAGGGGGGAGGAGGAGGGAGAGGGGAGAGGAGAGGAGGAGGAGAGAGGGAGGGAGAGAGAGAGGAGGAGATGAGAGGAGGAGGAGGGGGAGAAGGAGGAGAGGGAGGAGATGAGAGGGAGGGAGGAGGAGAAGGAGAGGGAGAGGAGAGGAGGAGGAGGAGAGGGAGGAGGAGGGAGGGAGGAGAGAGGGAGGAGAGAGGGAGAGGAGGAGGAGGAGGAGGAGAGGAGGAGAGAGGAGGAGAGGGGAGGAGAGAGGGAGAGGAGAGAGGGAGGGAGGAGGGAGGAGGAGAGGAGGAGGAGGAGGGAGGAGGGGAGGAGAGGGAGGGAGGAGAGAGGGAGGAGAGAGGGGGAGAAGAGGACATGAGGAGGAGGAGAGACGAGGGAGAGAGGAGGGAGAGGAGGAGGGAGAGGAGTGGAGGATTAATGTAGAACAAGGGAGATGTAGAGGAGGAGAGGGAGGAGATGAGATGGAGGAGGAGAGGGAGGAGAGGGAGGGAGGGAGGAGGAGAGGGAGGAGAGGAGGAGGAGGAGAGGAGGAGAGGGAGGAGAGCAGGAGACGCTCAACGTAATGTTTGACCTGTTGTGACCTCCAATGTAGAACAAGTGCTTAGGGAGAGGAAGAGGAGGAGGAGAGGGAGGAGGAGAGGAGTGCTTATTAATGTAGAACAAGTGTTTATTAATGTAGAACAAGTGCTTATTAATGTAGAACAAGTGCTTATTAATGTAGAACAAGCGTTTATTAATGTAGAACAAGTGTTTATTAATGTAGAACAAGTGTTTATTAATGTAGAACAAGTGCTTATTAATGTAGAACAAGCGTTTATTAATGTAGAACAAGTGTTTATTAATGTAGAACAAGTGCTTATTAATGTAGAACAAGTGCTTATTAATGTAGAACAAGTGCTTATTAATGTAGAACAAGTGCTTATTAATGTAGAACAAGTGCTTATTAATGTAGAACAAGTGTTTATTAATGTAGAACAAGTGTTTATTAATGTAGAACAAGTGCTTGTGTGTAGAACAAGTGCTTATTAATGTAGAACAAGTGCTTATTAATGTAGAACAAGTGCTTATTAATGTAGAACAAGTGTTTATTAATGTAGAACAAGTGCTTATTAATGTAGAACAAGTGCTTATTAATGTAGAACAAGTGCTTATTAATGTAGAACAAGTGCTTATTAATGTAGAACAAGTGTTTATTAATGTAGAACAAGTGCTTATTAATGTAGAACAAGTGTTTATTAATGTAGAACAAGTGCTTATTAATGTAGAACAAGTGCTTATTAATGTAGAACAAGTGCTTATTAATGTAGAACAAGTGCTTATTAATGTAGACCAAGAAGTGTTTATTAATGTAGAACAAGTGTTTATTAATGTAGAACAAGTGTTTATTAATGTAGAACAAGTGCTTATTAATGTAGAACAAGTGCTTATTAATGTAGAACAAGTGCTTATTAATGTAGAACAAGTGCTTATTAATGTAGAACAAGTGATTATTAATGTAGAACAAGTGATTATTAATGTAGAACAAGTGCTTATTAATGTAGAACAAGTGCTTATTAATGTAGAACAAGTGCTTATTAATGTAGAACAAGTGCTTATTAATGTAGAACAAGTGCTTATTAATGTAGAACAAGTGCTTATTAATGTAGAACAAGTGCTTATTAATGTAGAACAAGTGTTTATTAATGTAGAACAAGTGCTTATTAATGTAGAACAAGTGCTTATTAATGTAGAACAAGTGCTTATTAATGTAGAACAAGTGCTTATTAATGTAGAACAAGTGCTTATTAATGTAGAACAAGTGCTTATTAATGTAGAACAAGTGCTTATTAATGTAGAACAAGTGTTTATTAATGTAGAACAAGTGTTTATTAATGTAGAACAAGTGCTTATTAATGTAGAACAAGTGTTTATTAATGTAGAACAAGTGTTTATTAATGTAGAACAAGTGCTTATTAATGTAGAACAAGTGCTTATTAATGTAGAACAAGTGCTTATTAATGTAGAACAAGTGCTTATTAATGTAGAACAAGTGTTTATTAATGTAGAACAAGTGCTTATTAATGTAGAACAAGTGCTTATTAATGTAGAACAAGTGTTTATTAATGTAGAACAAGTGCTTATTAATGTAGAACAAGTGCTTATTAATGTAGAACAAGTGCTTATTAATGCAGAAACAAGTGTTTATTAATGTAGAATAAGTGTTTATTAATGTAGAACAAGTGCTTATTAATGTCGGAACTAAGTGCTTATTAATGTAGAACAAGTGTTTATTAATGTAGAACAAGTGCTTATTAATGTAGAACAAGTGTTTATTAATGTAGAACAAGTGCTTATTAATGTAGAACAAGTGCTTATTAATGTAGAACAAGTGCTTATTAATGTAGAACAAGTGCTTATTAATGTAGAACAAGTGTTTATTAATGTAGAACAAGTGCTTATTAATGTAGAACAAGTGCTTATTAATGTAGAACAAGTGTTTATTAATGTAGAACAAGTGTTTATTAATGTAGAACAAGTGCTTATTAATGTAGAACAAGTGCTTATTAATGTAGAACAAGTGTTTATTAATGTAGAACAAGTGCTTATTAATGTAGAACAAGTGTTTATTAATGTAGAACAAGTGCTTATTAATGTAGAACAAGTGCTTATTAATGTAGAACAAGTGCTTATTAATGTAGAACAAGTGCTTATTAATGTAGAACAAGTGTTTATTAATGTAGAACAAGTGTTTATTAATGTAGAACAAGTGCTTATTAATGTAGAACAAGTGCTTATTAATGTAGAACAAGTGTTTATTAATGTAGAACAAGTGCTTATTAATGTAGAACAAGTGCTTATTAATGTAGAACAAGTGCTTATTAATGTAGAACAAGTGTTTATTAATGTAGAACAAGTGCTTATTAATGCTTTATAAATAGTTTACTAAGGAACCTTGATCTAAAGTTACCAGTTTGTCTTGTTTTCTGCAGATTTGGGTCAAAGACAAAAACACTTGAACTAAACTATTTGATTCTTTTGTCAAATTATTGTGACTTTTCTCTTAAAATCTACAGCGAAAGTGATTCTTTTTTATGGATAAATGTGTTAAACAGGTTGAAGGTGATGATTGTGTGGGTTTTCTAAACGCAGGAGCGACCTCTGCGCCGCTTTAAATAATAACTCAGATTTATGGATTCTATTATTAAAGCCGACGTTCATTTAACGCCGTGATTTATCCAGAGCCGACGGTAAAACACGACACGCTCCTTTTATCGGAGCAAATTAAGAAGCTCATGTTTGACCTACTGTGACCAGAAGGAGGAGAGGGGGAGGAGGGGGAGGCAGAGGGGGGAGAGGAGGAGAGGAGGAGGGAGAGGAGAGGGAGAGGAGGGAGAAGAGGAGGAGAGGAGGAGAGGGAGAGGAGGGAGAAGAGGAGGAGAGGAGCTGAACCAGATGCTCATGTTTGACCTGCTGTGACCAGAAGGAGGAGAGGGGGAGGAGGGGGAGGCAGAGGGGGGAGAGGAGGAGAGAGAGGAGGAGAGGGAGAGGGAGGAGGAGGAGAGTGAGAGGAGAGGGAGAGGAGGGAGAAGAGGAGGAGAGGAGCTGAACCAGACGCTCATGTTTGACCTGCTGTGACCCCCAGGAGGAGAGGGGGGGGGAGGGGGAGAGGAGGAGGAGAGGAGAGGGAGAAGGAGAGAGAGGAGGAGAGAGAGGGAGGAGAGAGAGGAGGAGGAGAGGGAGAGGAGGGAGAAGAGGAGGAGAGGAGCTGAA
Organism: Rhinogobius similis; assembly: GCA_019453435.1. Taxonomy (NCBI): domain Eukaryota; kingdom Metazoa; phylum Chordata; class Actinopteri; order Gobiiformes; family Gobiidae; genus Rhinogobius; species Rhinogobius similis. Next base: position 1,693,103 of record CM033635.1, on the reverse strand, counting down.
CCAGACGCTCATGTTTGACCTGCTGTGACCAGAAGGAGGAGAGGGGGAGGAGGGGGGGGGGGAGGAGGAGAGAGAGGAAAGGGAGGAGGAGAGGGAGAGGAGAGAGAGGAGCTGAACCAGACGCTCATGTTTGACCTGCTGTGACCCCCAGGAGGAGAGGGGGAGGAGGGGGAGGCAGAGGGGGGAGAGGAGGAGAGAGAGGAGGAGGGAGAGGAGAGGGAGAGGAGGGAGAACAGGAGGAGAGGAGGAGAGGAGCTGAACCAGACGCTCATGTTTGACCTGCTGTGACCAGAAGGAGGAGAGAGGAGGGGGGGGGGGAGAGGAGAGAGAGGAGAGGGAGGAGGAGAGGGAGAGGAGAGAGAGGAGAGGGAGGAGAGGGAGGAGAGGGAGGAGAGGGAGGGAGGAGCTGAACCAGACGCTCATGTTTGACCTGCTGTGACCAGAAGGAGGAGAGGGGGAGGAGGGGGAGGCAGAGGGGGGAGAGGGAGGAGAGAGAAGAGGAGGAGAGGGAGGAGAGGGAGGAGAGGGAGGAGAGGGAGGAGAGGGAGGGAGGAGCTGAACCAGACGCTCATGTTTGACCTGCTGTGACCAGAAGGAGGAGAGGGGGAGGAGGGGGGGGAGAGGAGGAGGGAGAGGGAGGAGGAGAGGGAGAGGAGAGGGAGGAGGGAGAAGAGGAGGAGAGGAGCTGAACCAGACGCTCATGTTTGACCTGCTGTGACCTCCAGGAGGATAGGAGGAGGAAGAGGGGGGAGGGAGAGGAGAGCAGGAGGAGGAGGGAGAGGAGGAGAGGAGGAGGAGGAGGAGGAGAGGAGGAGGAGAGGGAGGAGGGAGGAGAGAGAGGGAGGAGAAAGAGGAGAGGGAGGGAGGAGAGAGAGGAGAGGGGGAGGAGGGGGAGGCAGAGGGGTAGACGGAGGAGAGGAGGAGGAGAGGAGGAGAGGGACGAGCTGTACCAGCTGAACCAGAGAGGGAGAGAGAGAGGAGGGAGGGGGAGACAGAGAGACAGCGAGAACGACAAAGAAAGAGAGAAAGAGAGAGAGGAGGGAGGGGAGAGAGGAGGGGGAGACAGAGAGACAGCGAGAACGACAAAGAGAGAAGAGAGAGAGGAGGGAGGGGAGAGATGAGGAGGAGACAGAGAGAGAGAGAGAGAGAGAGAAACAGAGAGAGAGACATAGAAAGAGAGAGAGAGAATAGGAGAACGAGAGAGAGAAACAGATGGAGAGAAAGGAGAGAAAGAAAGAGAGAAACAGAGAGAGAGGAAGGAGGGGAGAGAGGAGGAGGAGACAGAGAGGAGGGAGAGAGAGAAACAGAGAACGAGAAAGAAAGAAAGAGAGACAGGGAGAGAGAGAGAGCAGGGGGAGACAGAGAGACAGCGAGAACGACGAAGAAAGAGAAAGAGAGAGACAGAGAGAGAGGAGGGAGGGGAAAGAGGAGGAGGAGAAAGAGAGAGGAGGGAGAGAGAGAAACAGAGAACGAGAAAGAAAGAAAGAGAGAGAGACAGGGAGAGAGAGAGAAGAGGGAGAGAGAGCAGGAGAAAGGGACAGAAAGAGAGAGAGAGAGAAACAGAGAAAGAAACAGATGGAGAGAAAGAAAGAGACAGACAGAGAGAGAGAAAGAAAGAGAGAGACAGAGAGAGAGACAGAGAGAGAGAGACAGAGAGAGAGAAAGAAAGAGAGAGAGAGACAGAGAGAGAGAGAGTGTAGCGGCGGAGCAGACGAGACAAGGACAGAGGGGACAGAGAGGGGAGACGACCCCGAATCCTCAGAGGACATAACAGAAGGACGTCACACGAGCTTTTGTCCCGAAAATATCAAAATGTGAAAATGTGACGGAGAAAAAGAAAGAAAGAAAGAGCAGCGGCAAAGATCGAGTCAAATCCACCGCGAGCGACAAACAAGAGCCACGTTTACTTCAGAGATCGAATCCTGCCTGAACGATACGCTTTAGCCATTCACAAAGACACGTTTAGTGACGTTTGTGAACGTGAGACGTGGCTAAAAGTGTCTAAAAGCAGCAAAAACAAGACTTAAAGTGACAAAAACGAGACAAAAAGCAACAGAAATATGACTAGAAGTGACAAAAGTGAGCAAAAGCGATACAAAACTTGACTACAGGCGGCAGAAACATGACTAAAAGCGGAAAAAATGTTACTAAGAGCGACAAAAATGTAATTAAAAGCTACTTAAGTGTCAAAATGTGACTCAAAAGTGACAAAAATGTGTCTTAAATTGTGTTGTAATATTTGCAAAAATATAATTGTGATTTTTCTGACCAGAGCCATTGAGATTTATGTTTTAATGGGATTCTGTTCAAATTCACATTTAAACACATTTTGTCACATTCTGTTGTGTCATATTTAAAGGTGTCTTTGTCACTTTTAGCGGTCTTTGTGATTTGCTAATTACATCTATTAAAACTGTTTTTAGAGTTAAGTTCAGTGAAGAATAAAACCTGTGTCTGTCAGACGTGAAGGTTTGTGTTTGTACCATGACA
>CM033635.1:1648113-1688113 GCA_019453435.1 Rhinogobius similis | reverse complement strand
TACTCTTACGTGAGTGTTTTTACTCTCACATGAGTGTTTTTACTCTTACATGAGTGTTTTTACTCTCACATGAGTGTTTTTTACTCTTACATGAGTGTTTTTACTCTTACCATTAGTGTTTTTACTCTTACATGAGTGTTTTACTCTTACCATGAGTGTTTTTACTCTCACATGAGTGTTTTTACTCTTACATGAGTGTTTTTACTCTTACCATGAGTGTTTTTACTCTTACCCTGAGTGTTTTTACTCTCACATGAGTGTTTTTTACTCTTACATGAGTGTTTTTACTCTCACATGAGTGTTTTTACTCTTACCATGAGTGTTTTTACTCTCACATGATTGTTTTTACTCTCACATGAGTGTTTTTACTCTCACATGAGTGTTTTTACTCTTACCATGGTGGTGAGGATGTACTTGTAGAAGGCCGTGGTCATCCCCAGCTCTTTGGCCTGAAACACAAAAGTCACAAAACAAACTTCACTTTTTAAGACGCTGCAGAAGAAGAAAAAATGTTAAATTTAAGGATATCAATAGTAAACTTCTCCTGTAGTTTAGTCACATAAATGTAAGAAAAAATGTATTACAAGTTTGTCATCATGTCATGTTTTTCATGTAGAAATATTAGTATAAAATATTACATTTTATGTAAAAATGACCCAAAATCCACATCTTTGTGACATTTAAATCTGAAAAATTGACAGAACCAGGTTTAAATTTCTTGGTTCATTTTGTAACATATTAGTTATAAAAATGTACAGATGGGATTTGGATTTATTATTTAGTTTTTCAGTAAACTAGATTGGACTGAAAATTGTCAAAAAAAATCAAATTTTGCCTCATTTTTTGACTTAAAGCTTTCATAAATCAGTTTTAGAATCAGATATTAAATCCTTGTGTTTGGTCTAAATCTGGTTGAGTCCAGATTGTACATCGATGTAAACCCTCATTCGTCCAGGTGTGGTCCATCGTAGAAAGGGTTTCAGGGGTCGTCATCCGGACGCTGTTTGAAGATCGAGACGTTTCGACTTTTATCCAAAAGTCATTGTTAATCTGAGAGCTGGTCTGGGAACTCTGGCTTATAGACCCAGACCAGCTCTGATTGACAATGACTTTTGGTTAAAAGTCGAAACGTCTCGATCTTCAAACAGCGTCCGGATGACGACCCCTGAAACCCTTTCTACGATCCAGATTGTACAGTTTGTGTGAATCTACTCTAAGGCTGATCTTTATGTCTCGAGGGACAAAGTTTTTGTCAAAAAATGTACGGTAACTAAAAATGTTTTAGTCTCTTGTTGTCATGGTTTTGTCGCTTTTTTGCTTTTTTTCATGTTTAGTCAAATTATTTGTGTTTTTTTCCAAGTTTTTTCACTTTTAGTCACATTTTTGGGTTTTTTTTTTCCCGTTTTTTCACTTTCAGTCCAGTTTTTGTTGCTTTTAGTCATGTTTTTATCACTTTCAGTCAAATCCTTGTGTCCGTTTCGACAAAATCTTGTTGCCAGGAGCAGATTGGACACGTTTGTTGCTTAATGTTGAGAAAACTGACCAAAAAAACAAAACATTCTTTAGATATAAATGTTTGCTCCTAAACCTCGCCTTATTCTGTGTAAAATCTGCTAAATCTTATGTTCTCATTATAAATCTGTTTATGAGTCTTTTGCCAATTAAAACTATTATTCTCTTGTTTTAATTATCTTTGTTTTGGCTCAAACTAATGATTGTTTTGTCGTGGATTAATCTGGTAATTATTCTTTTGACTTGAATGTGAAATGCCCGTAAATATCACATTTTTATGAACTTTTCCTCAGATGAAGCTAATGTGCTCCACGAGGACGTCCTGCCGGAGGACAGTTATGTTTTTAATGAAGAAAACGACAAATTGTGCATGTTTTGCGTGTCTTTTTGTAGTAATTGTTGCTTTGTCCGAGTCATAAAACCTCTTTTGTATTGTTCAGAATCCACTATTGACTTGTCTGTGTCATTTTGTGTTGTTTTGGTTTGTCGATAAAGTTAGTTCAAAGTCAGGCGCATCACTTCCTGTTTTGTAATGCCAGGAAAGCCCACAGAACTGTAATTAAACCTGGAAGATGAATCCAAAATGGCGCCCTGTTTATCCCTGTGGAGTGAGCTCATTGGCTCATAACCATGGATGTATTAAATGAACTGGATAAGCCCCGCCCCCTCTGTCTGTGTCCCAGATTGATTAGTGGTCGTGTGAGGTACTGCAGCCTTTTTCTAAAATGTCACATTATAATCACAGACAGGACTGAATTATTATCAGTATTTAAATAAAATAGAAGGAAATGTTCTTTTCTACCGTTTCTAAAATCACCAAAATTACCGTTTTTATCTGAAGTGACGTCACACAAACATGTGTGAGTCACATGAACGAGCGTCGGACGATACAAACAGAAGCTCGTGGAAAAGGCTCGACTAGAGACACCTGTAAGTTGTATTTTATTTCATTTCAGACGCTTCACGTGTGTCTAACATGAAGAACACAATTACAATCACACAAGCTAACGCTAACACAAGCTAACGCTAACACAAAGACCTGCAGCTGCTGGTCGTTCACGTCGCTCAAAGCATCATGGGGGATTGTGGTCACGTGGTGCCCTAGAGCAAAGACGGCCGCCTCCGTATCAGGAAGTAAAGCAAAGATGGCCGCCTCCGTATCAGGAAGTAAAGCAAAGATGGCCGCCTCCGTATCAGGAAGTAAAGCAAAGATGGCCGCCTCCGTATCAGGAAGTAAGAAACTTTTTTGGGGTCATGAACCAATGAGCTCACTCCATTGGGATAAACAGGGCGGCCATTTTGGGTTCATCTTCCAGGTTTTATTATAGTTCTATGGGAAAGGCCACAACAACAGTAAAGATACAAAATACGACATCGACTCTTTTCTTTGTCGTGATTGGAGTTTAGCGCGGTGTTTAGTCTACGGCACTCTGCAAAAATGAAGTTCTAGCTGAGTTAAACGTCTTGATTTGAGGATATTAATCTGAATTTCAGTCGTTTTGATTCGTTAAGATCAGTGGAGACGATTTATTTGATGGAACTAGATTATTTCACTTGTTTCAATCCGTTTGTGACTTGTTTCAACACATTATTTCTTATTTCAATCCAAATTATCTCCTGCACAGCAAAAAATGTAAATCTATCAAAGCTTAAAATGGCTTGAATTTATCATTTTCATCTGGATTTGAGAAGTTTTGACTCGATGAGATTTAATTGTTGATGTGAAGCAGAATATTTTACTGGTTTCAAGGTATTTTTGACTGATTATGCATTAATTTATCTTAAAATAAGAAAATACATTTGTCAGTAAAATGATCTTAACCACTGACAGATAATTTGGATTGAAATAAGAAATAATGTGTTGAAACAAGTCACAAACGGATTGAAACAAGTGAAATAATCTAGTTCCATCAAATAAATCGTCTCCACTGATCTTAACGAGTCAAAACGACTGAAATTCAGATTAAAATCCTCAAATCAAGACATTTTAACTCAGATAGAACTTCATTATTTGCAGTGTAAAGAGAAGTTAAAGACCAGCCCTTTATTCTGACGTGACGTGCGACTGTTTTAACCCTAAATCCCGGTGACTCTGGCTTTAGCCTAAAGTTTCTCTTTCTTTCGTTCATTCTTTTTTCCTTCTTTTTGTTTCTTTTTTTTCTTACTTTTTCTTTTATTTTAATTTCTTTCTTTTTCTTTCTTTTTCCTTTATTAGTCTTTTTTCTTTTCCTTTCTGTCTATCTTTTTTCTTTCTTTCTCTTTCTTCTTTCTTCCCTTATCAATTGTCTTTCTTTCTTTTACTTTTCTTTCTTTCTTCCTTTATCAGTCCTTTTTTCAGTCTTTGTCTTTCTTTCTTTTTGTTTCTTTCATTCATTCTTTTTTCCTCTTTTCGTTTTTTTGGTTCTTTTTTTTCTTATTTTTCTTTCATTTTAATTTCTTTCTTTCGAAAAGAGCAGAATATGGGACCTTTAAAGACCAGCCTTTATTCTGACGTGACGTGCGACTGTTTTAACCCTAAATCCCGGTGACTCTGGCCTTCGCCTAAACCCCACGTCTCGCTCGTTAAAGCTCGTTAAAGTTCGTTAAAGCTCGTTAAAGCTCGTTAAAGCTGCGCTGTGACCTGCACGTGCCTGATTCTGAGCTGTTATTGATGAGTCGCTAGGCGTGTGGCTCTCGCGGACCCTCGGAGTGATTTACGACGGCGCCTCCTTCAGGCGCTCGGGTTCATTCAGATTCCGATGGATTTACGGCCGCGCTCGACACATTCAAATGACGTCCGAGGTTAAGGAGAGCGGCTTTAATCTGCGCTGATACAAAATCGATGGGACAGAATTACTCAGGGCCGAGGACTCAATAACACGGCGAGGACCGGGTTTGAGGCGATGATGACGGCGTCTGTCGGCGTCAAACCCAAACCCGACCGAGTTTAGTGTCGTGTCTGATCAGTAAAAATGTAAAATCCTGAAAAGTGACGCAGAGAATGAACAGGACACAGGACAAAGCAGGTCTCTCTTTCTTTACTTTTCTTTCTTTCTTTCTTTCTTTCTTTCTTTCTTCCTTTATCAGTATTTTTTTTCCTTTTTCTTTCAATTATTTTCTTTCTTTCTTTCATTGTTTACGTTTCTTTCTTTTTCTTTAATTTTTCTTTTTCTTTCTTTTACGACGGAGTATAAGGGCCAACTGAAAAAAAAAAATGCGGACATTACGAGATTAAACTCGTAACATTTCGACATTAAACTCGTAATTGTATGACTTTTTCTGGCTTCGACTTTATTCTCATACATTTACGAGATTAAAAGTCGTAATATTACGAGAATAAAGTCGTAATATTACGAGAATAAAGTCGTAATATTACGACTTTTAATCTCGTAATATTACGAAGAAGCTATTTCTTCCAAATCTGTTTGGTTCTTCCGACGAAACAAACCCAAACGCCTGCATTGTCGCTTCAAAGTCCTTAAACTAATGATAATGTGGTGATGCTGTGCTAAAAGACACAGTATTTCTTCAGCGTAAACCCTAGTTCAAAGTATAACCGCACAAAATGCTCCATATCTCCATAACACAGGTACTGGCTTCATACACATTTTCGACTTGTATTCTCGTAATATTACGACTTTTAATCTCGTAATATTACAATTTTTAATCTCGTAATATTACGACTTTTTATCTCGTAATATTACGACTTTATTCTCGTAATATTACAATTTTTAATCTCGTAATATTACGACTTTGTATCTCGTTAAATTACGGCTTTATTCTCGTAATTGTATGAGAATAATGTGGAATCCAGAAAAAGTCATACAATTACGAGTTTAATGTCGAAATTTTACGAGTTTATTCTCGTAATGTCCGCATTTTTATTTTTTTCCCCCAAATGGCCCTTATACTCCGTCGTATTCTTTCTTCCTTTATCAGTATTTTTTCCTTTTATCAGTCCGTTTCCTTCTTTTCGTTTCTTTGTTTCTTTCTTTTTTACTTTTTCTTTCATTTTAATTTCTTTCTTTCTTTCTTCCTTTATCAGTATTTTTTTCCTTTTTCTTTCTTTCTTTCATTGTTTACGTTTCTTTCTTTTACTTTTTTCTTTCTTTTTCTTTCTTTCTTACTTTATCAGTATTTTTTCCTTTTATCAGTCCTTTTCCTTCTTTTCGTTTCTTTGTTTCTTTCTTTTTTACTTTTTCTTTCATTTTAATTTCTTTCTTTCTTTCTTCCTTTATCAGTATTTTTTTCCTTTTTCTTTCTTTCTTTCATTGTTTACGTTTCTTTCTTTTACTTTTTTCTTTCTTTTTCTTTCTTTCTTTCTTTATCAGTATTTTTTCCTTTTTCTTTCGTTCTTTCTTTCATTGTTTACGTTTCTTTCTTTTTCTTTCATTTTTTTCTTTTTCTTTCTTTCTTCCTTTATCAGTCTTTTTTCCTTTTTTTAGTCTTTTTCTTTCTTTTTTTCTGTTTCTTTCATTCATTCTTTTTTCCTTCTTTTCGTTTCTTTGTTTCTTTTTTTCTGATTTTTCTTTCATTTTAATTTCTTTGTTTTTTCCTTTATTAGTCTTTTTTCGTTTTTCTTTCAATTTTTTTCATTTCATTGTTTTCGTTTCTTTCTTTTTCTTTCATTTTTTTTCTTTTTCTTTCTTTCTTCCTTTATCAGTCTTTTTTCCTTTTTTTAGTCTTTTTCTATCTTTTTCTTTCTTTCTTTCTGTTTCTTTCATTCATTCTTTTTTCCTTCTTTTCGTTTCTTTGTTTCTTTTTTTCTTATTTTTCTTTAATTTTCATTTTTTTGTTTGTTTCTTTCTTTTTCTTTCTTTCCCTTTCTTTTTTCTTCCCTTATCAATCATCTTTCTTTCTTTTACTTTTTTCTTTTTTCAGTCTTTCTTTCTTTCTTTCTTTCTTTCTTTTTCTTTCTTTTTTCCTTTATTAGTCTTTTTTTCTTTTACTTTCGGTCATTCTTTTTTCATTTCTTTCTTTTTCTTTCTTTCTTTCTTTCTTTCTTTTTTTCTTTCATTTTTCTTTCTTTTTTTTTCTTCCTTTATCAATCTTATTTCTTTTTGTTTCAGTCTTTCTTTCTTTTACTTTTTTCTTTCTTTTACTTTTTTCTTTCTTTTGTTATTCTTCTTTCTTTCTTTCTTTCTTTCTTTCTTTCTGACAGTCATTTTAGTAGAAAACGTAGCTGACTTTTTACTCAATTATATGTATTTTAACATAGTTTGACTGAAGCTTCTGGAGGGAGAATATGTACAAATCAAGTGAATTATTAAGAAAAATCTGATTTAGTTTTTGCTTTTTTGACATTTTGGTTTGAGGATTTACAGAAAAACGAAATGTAAAATCCTGAAAAGTGACGCAGAGAATGAACAGGACAAAGCAGGTCTCTCTTTCTTTACTTTTCTTTCTTTCTTCCTTTATCAGTATTTTTTTTCTTTTTCTTTCTTTCTTTAATTTTTCTTTCTTTCTTCCTTTATCAGTCTTTTTTCCTTTTTTCAGTCTTTTTCTTTCTTTCTGTTTCTTTCTTTCTGTTTCTTTCTTTCATTCTTTTTTCCTTCTTTTTGTTTTTTTGTTTCTTTTTTTACTTTTTCTTTCAGTTTTCCTTTATTCGTCTTTTTTCTTTTCCTTTCTGTCTTTCTTTTTTCTTTCTTTCTTTTATTTTCATGTATTTGTTTCTTTCTTTCTTTAATTTATTTTTCTTTCATTCTGTTTCTTTCTTTCTCTTTCTTTCTTTTTCTTTCTTTCTTTTTTCTTCCCTTATCAATGGTCTTTCTTTCTTTTACTTTTTTCAGCCTTTTCTTTCTTTCTTTTACTTTTTTGTTTTTTAGTCTTTTTCTTTCTTTCTTTTTCTTTCTTTTTTCTTCCTTTATCAATCTTATTTCTTTCTTTCTTTTACTTTTTTCTTTCTTTTTTCAGTCTTTTTCTTTCTTTTGTTATTCTTTCTATTGTTCTTTGTTTTTCTTTCTTTCTGTCATTTTAGTAGAAAACGTAGCCGACTTTTTACTCAATTATATGTGTTTTAACATAGTTTGACTGAAGCTTGTGTACAAATCAAGTGGATTATAGAGAAAAATCTTAGTTTAGTTTTTTCTTTTTTGACATTTTGCTTTAATACTGCTGCTGTGTGTGTTTTAGGTCGTTCTGGTCGTTCAAACGCGCCCGGCTGTGGTTTTATTGTGTTTTAGGTCGTTCTGGTCGTTCAAACGCGCCCGGCTGTGGTTTTATTGTGTTTTAGGTCGTTCTGGTCGTTCAAACGCGCCCGGCTGTGGTTTTATTGTGTCTTAGGTCGTTCTGGTCGTTCAAACGCGCCCGGCTGTGGTTTTATTGTGTCTTAGGGCGTTCTGGTCGTTCAAACGCGCCCGGCTGTGGTTTTATTGTGTCTTAGGTCGTTCTGGTCGTTCAAACGCGCCCGGCTGTGGTTTTATTGTGTTTTAGGTCGTTCTGGTCGTTCAAACGCGCCCGGCTGTGGTTTTATTGTGTCTTAGGTCGTTCTCGTCGTTCAAACGCGCCCGGCTGTGGTTTTATTGTGTCTTAGGGCGTTCTGGTCGTTCAAACGCGCCCGGCTGTGGTTTTATTGTGTCTTAGGTCGTTCTGGTCGTTCAAACGCGCCCGGCTGTGGTTTTATTGTGTTTCAGGTCGCGTTCTGGTCGTTCAAACGCCGCCCGGCTGTGGTTTTGTTGTGTTTTAGGCGTTCTCGTCGTTCAAACGCGCCCGGCTGTGGTTTTTTTGTGTTTTAGGTCGTTCTGGTCGTTCAAACGCGCCCGGCTGTGGTTTTATTGTGTTTTAGGGCGTTCTGGTCGTTCAAACGCGCCCGGCTGTGGTTTTATTGTGTTTTAGGGCGTTCTGGTCGGTCAAACGCGGCCGGCTGTGGTTTTATTGTGTTTTAGGGCGTTCTGGTCGTTCAAACGCGCCCGGCTGTGGTTTTATTGTGTTTTAGGTCGTTCTGGTCGTTCAAACGCGCCCGGCTGTGGTTTTATTGTGTTTTAGGCGTTCTGGTCGCTCAAACGCGCCCGGCTGTGGTTCTATTGTGTTTTAGGCGTTCTGGTCGCTCAAACGCGCCCGGCTGTGGTTCTATTGTGTTTTAGGCGTTCTGGTCGTTCAAACGCCGCCCGGCTGTGGTTTTATTGTGTCTTAGGTCGTTCTGGTCGTTCAAACGCGCCCGGCTGTGGTTTTATTGTGTTTTAGGTCGTTCTGTTCGTTCAAACGCGCCCGGCTGTGGTTTTATTGTGTTTGAGGTCTTTCTGGTTGTTCAATCGGGCCGGGCTGTGGTTTTATTGTGTTTTAGGTCGTTCTGGTCGTTCAAACGCGCCCGGCTGTGGTTTTATTGTGTTTCAGGTCGTTCTCGTCGTTCAAACGCGCCCGGCTGTGGTTTTATTGTGTTTTAGGTCGTTCTGGTCGTTCAAACGCGCCCGGCTGTGGTTTTATTGTGTTTTAGGGCGTTCTGGTCGTTCAAACGCGCCCGGCTGTGGTTTTATTGTGTCTTAGGTCGTTCTGGTCGTTCAAACGCGCCCGGCTGTGGTTTTATTGTGTTTTAGGTCGTTCTGGTCGTTCAAACGCGCCCGGCTGTGGTTTTATTGTGTTTCAGGTCGTTCTCGTCGTTCAAACGCGCCCGGCTGTGGTTTTATTGTGTTTTAGGTCGTTCTGGTCGTTCAAACGCGCCCGGCTGTGGTTTTATTGTGTTTTAGGGCGTTCTGGTCGTTCAAACGCGCCCGGCTGTGGTTTTATTGTGTCTTAGGTCGTTCTGGTCGTTCAAACGCGCCCGGCTGGGGTTTTATTGTGTTTTAGGAGGTTCTGGTCGTTCAAACGCGCCGGCTGTGGTTTTATTGTGTCTTAGGTCGTTCTGGTCGTTCAAACGCGCCCGGCTGTGGTTTTATTGTGTTTTAGGGCGTTCTGGTCGTTCAAACGCGCCCGGCTGTGGTTTTATTGTGTTTTAGGTCGTTCTGGTCGTTCAAACGCGCCCGGCTGTGGTTTTATTGTGTTTTAGGGCGTTCTGGTCGTTCAAACGCGCCCGGCTGTGGTTTTATTGTGTTTTAGGGCGTTCTGGTCGTTCAAACGCGCCCGGCTGTGGTTTTATTGTGTTTTAGGTCGTTCTGGTCGTTCAAACGCGCCCGGCTGTGGTTTTATTGTGTTTTAGGTCGTTCTGGTCGTTCAAACGCGCCCGGCTGTGGTTTTATTGTGTTTTAGGTCGTTCTGGTCGTTCAAACGCGCCCGGCTGTGGTTTTATTGTGTTTTAGGTCGTTCTGGTCGTTCAAACGCGCCCGGCTGTGGTTTTATTGTGTTTTAGGTCGTTCTGGTCGTTCAAACGCGCCCGGCTGTGGTTTTATTGTGTTTTAGGGCGTTCTGGTCGTTCAAACGCGCCCGGCTGTGGTTTTATTGTGTTTTAGGTCGTTCTGGTCGTTCACGCGCCCGGCTGTGGTTTTATTGTGTTTTCGGGCGTTCTGGTCGTTCACACGCGCCCGGCTGTGGTTCTATTGTGTTTTAGGGCGTTCTGGTCGTTCAAACGCGCCCGGCTGTGGTTTTATTGTGTTTTAGGGCGTTCTGGTCGTTCAAACGCGCCCGGCTGTGGTTTTATTGTGTTTTAGGGCGTTCTGGTCGTTCAAACGCGCCCGGCTGTGGTTTTATTGTGTTTTAGGTCGTTCTGGTCGTTCAAACGCGCCCGGCTGTGGTTCTATTGTGTTTTAGGGCGTTCTGGTCGTTCAAACGCGCCCGGCTGTGGTTTTATTGTGTTTTAGGTCGTTCTGGTCGTTCAAACGCGCCCGGCTGTGGTTTTATTGTGTTTTAGGGCGTTCTGGTCGTTCAAACGCGCCCGGCTGTGGTTTTATTGTGTCTTAGGTCGTTCTGGTCGTTCAAACGCGCCCGGCTGTGGTTTTATGGTGTTTTAGGGCGTTCTGGTCGTTCAAACGCGCCCGGCTGTGGTTTTATTGTGTTTTAGGGCGTTCTGGTCGTTCAACGCGCCCGGCTGTGGTTTTATTGTGTTTTAGGGCGTTCTGGTCGCTTCCAAACGCGCCTCGCTGTGGTTTTGTTGTGTTTTAGGTCGTTCTGGTCGTTCAAACGCGCCCGGCTGTGGTTTTGTTGTGTTTTAGGGCGTTCTGGTCGTTCAAACGCGCCCGGCTGTGGTTTTGTTGTGTTTTAGGTCGTTCTGGTCGTTCAAACGCGCCCGGCTGTGGTTTTGTTGTGTTTTAGGGCGTTCTGGTCGTTCAAACGCGCCCGGCTGTGGTTTTATTGTGTTTCAGGGCGTTCTGGTCGTTCAAACGCGCCCGGCTGTGGTTTTATTGTGTCGGCTGTGGTTTTATTGTGTTTTAGGGCGTTCTGGTCGTTCAAACGCGCCCGGCTGTGGTTTTGTTGTGTTTTAGGGCGTTCTGGTCGTTCAAACGCGCCCGGCTGTGGTTTTATTGTGTTTTAGGTCGTTCAAACGCGCCCGGCTGTGGTTTTATTGTGTTTTAGGTCGATCAAACGAGCCCGGCTGTGGTTTTATTGTGTTTTAGGCGTTCTGGTCGCTCAAACGCGCCCGGCTGTGGTTTTATTGTGTTTTAGGTCGTTCTGGTCGTTCAAACGCGCCCGGCTGTGGTTTTGTTGTGTTTTAGGTCGTTCTGGTCGTTCAAACGCGCCCGGCTGTGGTTTTGTTGTGTTTCAGGTCGTTCTGGTCGTTCAAACGCGCCCGGCTGTGGTTTTATTGTGTTTTAGGTCGTTCTGGTCGTTCAAACGCGCCCGGCTGTGGTTTTGTTGTGTTTTAGGGCGTTCTGGTCGTTCAAACGCCCGGCTGTGGTTTTATTGTGTTTCAGGTCGTTCTGGTCGTTCAAACGCGCCCGGCTGTGGTTTTATTGTGTTTTAGGGCGTTCTGGTCGTTCAAACGCGCCCGGCTGTGGTTTTATTGTGTTTTAGGGCGTTCTGGTCGTTCAAACGCGCCCGGCTGTGGTTTTATTGTGTTTTAGGTCGTTCAAACGCGCCCGGCTGTGGTTTTATTGTGTTTTAGGGCGTTCTGGTCGTTCAAACGCGCCCGGCTGTGGTTTTATTGTTTTAGGGCGTTCAAACGCGCCCGGCTGTGGTTTTATTGTGTTTTAGGTCGTTCAAACGCGCCCGGCTGTGGTTTTATTGTGTTTTAGGTCGTTCAAACGCGCCCGGCTGTGGTTTTATTGTGTTTTAGGTCGTTCAAACGCGCCCGGCTGTGGTTTTATTGTGTTTTAGGGCGTTCTGGTCGTTCAAACGCGCCCGGCTGTGGTTTTATTGTTTTAGGGCGTTCAAACGCGCCCGGCTGTGGTTTTATTGTGTTTTAGGTCGTTCAAACGCGCCCGGCTGTGGTTTTATTGTGTTTTAGGTCGTTCAAACGCGCCCGGCTGTGGTTTTATTGTGTTTTAGGTCGTTCTGGTCGTTCAAACGCGCCCGGCTGTGGTTTTATGGCTCAGTGGGACTGACCTTGCGCAGGATGCTGTGGGACAGAGAGGCGTTGGCGTCGATGATGATGGTGGCCACTTTGTCGTCTCGGATCTCTTTGAGCAGAGGAGTCGGGTCCAGGTTCTCGTCCAGCATCCGCACCGACAGCGTCTCCCGGGAGATGAGGAAGCGCCGCACCAGCTCCTCCAATCGCAGCAGGCCTGGGGCGGGACAGGAAGTGACACGGTTAGACACAGAAACAGAGCCCGGACCGGGATCAGACCTGGACCGGAACCTGGACCTGCTGAGGCTGGATTTATGAAAGAGGCAGTGGCCGGACTCTGCTCTGCCGGGATGGTCTGGTCTTGGTTTGACTTTGTTTAGTCCAAGTGTAGACCTGGTTTAGACCTGGTTTAGACCTGGTTTAGACCTGGTTTAGTCCTGGTTTAGATCTGCCTTGGCGCAGATCAGGCTGGTTTAGACCCGGTTTAGTTCTGGTTTAGACCTGGTTTAGACCCGGTTCTACTCACACTCGGCCTTGGTGCAGATCAGGCTGGTTTAGACCTGGTTTAGACCTGGTTTAGACCGGGTTTGGACCCGGTTTGGACCTGGTTTAGACCTGGTTTAGACCTGGTTTAGACCTGGTTTAGAACCGGTTTAGACCTGGTTCCACTCACACTTGGCCTTGGCGCAGATCAGGCTGGTTTAGACCTGGTTTAGCCCTGGTTTAGTCCTGGTTTAGACCTGGTTTAGTCCTGGTTTAGTCCTGGTTTAGACCTGTTTTAGATCTGGTTTAGTCCTGGTTTAGACCTGGTTTAGACCCGGTTCTACTCACACTCGGCCTTGGTGCAGATCAGGCTGGTTTAGACCTGGTTTAGACCCGGTTTAGACCCGGTTCTACTCACACTCGGCCTTGGCGCAGATCAGGCTGGTTTAGACCCGGTTTAGACCCGGTTTAGACCTGGTTTAGACCTGGTTTAGACCTGGTTTAGACCTGGTTCTACTCACACTCGGCCTTGGCGCAGATCAGGCTGGTTTAGACCCGGTTTAGACCTGGTTTAGACCCGGTCCTACTCATACTCGGCCTTGGCGCAGATCAGGCTGGTTTAGACCTGGTTTAGACCTGGTTTAGACCCGGTTTAGACCCGGTTTAGACCCGGTTCTACTCACACTCGGCCTTGGCGCAGATCAGGCTGGTTTAGACCTGGTTTAGACCTGGTTTAGACCTGGTTTAGACCCGGTTTAGACCTGGTTTAGACCCGGTTTAGACCCGGTTCTACTCACACTCGGCCTTGGCACAGATCAGGCTGGTTTAGCCCTGGTTTAGTCCTGGTTTAGACCTGGTTTAGTCCTGGTTTAGTCCTGGTTTAGTCCTGGTTTAGTCCTGGTTTAGACCTGGTTTAGACCTGGTTCTACTCACATTCGGCCTTGGCGCAGATCAGGCTGGTTTAGACCCGGTTTAGTCCTGGTTTAGTCCTGGTTTTGTCCTGGTTTAGTCCTGGTTTAGTCCTGGTTTAGACCTGGTTTAGACCTGGTTTAGTCATGGTTTAGACCTGGTTTAGACCCAGTTTAGACCTGGTTTAGACCCGGTTTGGACCTGGTTTAGACCTGGTTTAGACCTGGTTTAGACCCGGTTCTACTCACACTCGGCCTTGGCGCAGATCAGGCTGGTTTAGACCTGGTTTAGACCTGGTTTAGACCTGGTTTAGACCCGGTTTAGACCTGGTTCTACTCACACTCGGCCTTGGCGCAGATCAGGCTGGTTTAGACCTGGTTTAGATCTGGTTTAGACCTGGTTTAGATCTGGTTTAGACCCGGTTCTACTCACACTCGGCCTTGGCGCAGATCAGGCTGGTTTAGCCCTGGTTTAGTCCTGGTTTAGACCCGGTTTAGACCCGGTTTAGACCCGGTTTAGACCCGGTTCTACTCACACTCGGCCTTGGCACAGATCAGGCTGGTTTAGACCTGGTTTAGACCCGGTTTAGACCTGGTTTAGACCCGGTTTAGACCTGGTTTAGACCTGGTTCTACTCACACTCGGCCTTGGCACAGATCAGGCTGGTTTAGACCTGGTTTAGACCCGGTTTAGACCTGGTTTGGTCCTGGTTTAGTCCTGGTTTGGTCCTAGTTTAGTCCTGGTTTAGTCCTGGTTTAGACCTGGTTTAGACCTGGTTTAGACCCGGTTTGGACCTGGTTTAGACCTGGTTTAGACCAAGTTTAGACCTGGTTTAGACCCGGTTTAGACCTGGTTTAGACCCGGTTTAGACCTGGTTCTACTCACACTCGGCCTTGGCGCAGATCAGGCTTGTTTAGACCTGGTTTAGATCTGGTTTAGACCTGGTTTAGATCTGGTTTAGACCCGGTTCTACTCACACTCGGCCTTGGCGCAGATCAGGCTGGTTTAGCCCTGGTTTAGTCCTGGTTTAGACCCGGTTTAGACCCGGTTTAGACCCGGTTTAGACCCGGTTCTACTCACACTCGGCCTTGGCACAGATCAGGCTGGTTTAGACCTGGTTTAGACCCGGTTTAGACCTGGTTTAGACCCGGTTTAGACCTGGTTTAGACCTGGTTCTACTCACACTCGGCCTTGGCACAGATCAGGCTGGTTTAGACCTGGTTTAGACCCGGTTTAGACCTGGTTTAGACCTGGTTTAGACCTGGTTTAGACCCGGTTTAGACCTGGTTTAGACCCGGTTTAGACCTGGTTCTACTCACACTCGGCCTTGGCACAGATCAGGCTGGTTTAGACCTGGTTTAGACCCGGTTTAGACCTGGTTTAGACCCGGTTTAGACCTGGTTTAGACCCGGTTTAGACCTGGTTCTACTCACACTCGGCCTTGGCACAGATCAGGCTGGTTTAGACCTGGTTTAGACCCGGTTTAGACCTGGTTTAGACCCGGTTTAGACCCGGTTCTACTCACACTCGGCCTTGGCGCAGATCAGGCTGGCCGTGGGGAAGCCGAAGGAGCTGAGGATGGAGGCGATGGCCAGACTCAGGTCTTCGTTGCTGGGGTAGAGTGTGACGGAGGCGAAGCGCAGGTACGGCAGCTTGGGCGTCTCCTCGGGGCCGATCTTCACGTGAGGAATCTGACACAGAAAACACAAGACTTTCAAATGTTTTTTATTACTGTTTGGTTAAAATCGTGCTCTTTTCGTTTCAAAACTGACAAATATTGTGCTGTATTTGTGTTATTCTTGTCCTTGAAACTTTCTCTTGTTCCTTTACTTTGGTGTCTCATGTTTTAGACAATACACAATAATACACAATATCTGTCAGCTGCGTCCCCTCATCAGGATTTGTGTTGGCGCTCCACCATGGGGAAATAAACAAAAGCTAGCCAGACATGCTAAAGTAAGCACTCAGTTGTAAAGAATGTGATTTGAGGCATAAGTGCTGCGTCGGTGATGATTTATGGTCTTCAAAACAGCACAGACCTCCGGATCTCCACCTTTGATGTCAACAGTCTGAACAATTTTGAAACTGAGTGCTTTGTGAGGCTCAGAGAAGGAGCAGAGAAGAGGAGCTCGTAAACAGGACCAATGAAACAAGTTTGAATGAAATAAACACAACTCCAGTCATGATTTTGTCGAGGAACAAGGTTAAAGCGGGGTTAAAAAGGGCAAAAAAGGTAATTTATCATAATACAGAATGTGTCATTAAGATTCTGTTGCGTGTAAAGTTCAGATGTTGTTTTAAATCTCGCAACACTTTTTTGATTTAAATAGTTTTATTGTGTTTTAATTGGGAAAAGCTAATTTATCAATCAGGTTATTGATTGATTAGGTCAAAGCTAATTCTGCAAAAGCTAAAGTCTGGTTTACTCGTGTCTTAATCACTTGGTCACATTTCATTTTTCCTAAAGTTTGGGTTCAGACGAGTGAAGATCGTAACATTTACTCAAACTGTATTCTCTGATTAAATATTACAATGCAAAAAATCAATATCTAGCATTGCTTCAAATGACCTGAATTCTTATTTTGAGTAGTTTTGACTAGAAGAGATTTAATTGCTTATGTCATGTATGCAGTTTCCCTGGTTTCAAGACATCTCTGGTGGTTATAATTTAGCTTAAAATAAGAAAATGAATTTAGATAAGATAAGAGATAAGTCAAAAATTCTTACTTTGGCTTGAAATAAGAAGAAATGACCTGAAACCAGTCAAAAACACCTTTAAACAAGTAAAATAACCTAGGTCCATGAAGAAAATGCATCTTAATTAATCAAACTTGTTGAAATAAGATTAATATCCTGAATTCAAGTCATTTAAACTTGTCTAGAAATATTTCTTTGTGGTGTGTAAGCTTAATGTGACGCTGAATGAATGATTTTAAAGCACAGAAACACAAAATAAGTGAGTGTCGCTGACCTCCTTCTCTCCGCAGATGTGACTCACGGTGGATCCAGAGGCGGGGCTGGAGGCGGGGCCGATCACAGAGACCACGCCCTTCGGCAGAATCTGACACACTGCAGGAAGAAAACAGAGAAAGAAACAGAAAATGAATAAGAAAGTGACAGACAGAAGAGGTGCAGGTCTGTGGGCGGAGCTTGTGTCATGCGTTTGGGATCAATCTGGAGTTTAAAGGTGCACTGTGTCACTTTTATGGCCCCCGTTGTGCGCTTGTAGTGTCGTTTATCAACCAGAAGGGGCGCATGCTGCAGGTTCTACACTGGACACACGAGAACGAGCTCTTTGCACGATGAAGCGCTGACAGTTCCCGTCGACTCAAACGTTTGGGAACCTACGGTGGCCCGGAAGGGCAAAACACGCACCCAAATTCAAAGCACGTACCCAAGTTAGAAAACACGCACCCAACTGAGAAAACACGCACTAAACTTTGAAAACACGCACTCAACTTAGAAAACACGCACTCAACTTAGAAAACACGCACTCAACTTAGAAAACACGCACTAAACTTTGAAAACACACACTAAACTTAGAAAACACGCACTAAACTTAGAAAACACGCACTAGACGTAGAAAAACACGCACTCAACTGTGAAAACACGCACTAAACTTTGAAAACACGCACTAAACTTAGAAAACACGCACTAGACGTAGAAAAACACGCACTCAACTGTGAAAACACGCACTAAACTTTGAAAACACGCACTAAACTTTGAAAACACGCACTAAACTGAGAAAACACGCACTAAACTGAGAAAACACGCACTAAACTTAGAAAACACGCATTAAACTTAGAAAACACGCACTAAACTTTGAAAACACGCACTAAACTTAGAAAACACGCACTAAACTTAGAAAACACGCACTAAACTTAGAAAACATGCACTCAACTTAGAAAACACGCACCCAACTGTGAAAACACGCACCCAACTGTGAAAACACGCACTAAACTTAGAAAACACGCACTAAACGTAGAAAACACGCACTAAACTTAGAAAACACGCACTAAACTTAGAAAACACGCACTAAACTTAGAAAACACGCACTCAACTTAGAAAACACGCACCCAACTGTGAAAACACACACTAAACGTAGAAAACACGCACTCAACTTAGAAAACACGCACTAAACGTAGAAAACACGCACTCAACTTAGAAAACACGCACTAAACTTAGAAAACACGCACTCAACTTAGAAAACACGCACTCAACTTAGAAAACACGCACTAAACGTAGAAAACACGCACCCAACTGTGAAAACACACACTAAACGTAGAAAACACGCACTCAACTTAGAAAACACGCACTAAACGTAGAAAACACGCACTAAACTTAGAAAACACGCACTAAACGTAGAAAACACGCACTAAACTTAGAAAACATGCACTCAACTTAGAAAACACGCACTAAACTTAGAAAACACGCACTACACTGAGAAAACACGCACTAAACTTAGAAAACACGCACTCAACTTTGAAAACACGCACTAAACGTAGAAAACACGCACTAAACTTAGAAAACATGCACTCAACTTAGAAAACACGCACTAAACTTAGAAAACACGCACTACACTGAGAAAACACGCACTAAACTGAGAAAACACGCACTAAACTGAGAAAACACGCACTAAACTTAGAAAACACGCACTAAACTTTGAAAACACGCATTAAACTTAGAAAACACGCACTCAACTTAGAAAACACGCACCCAACTGTGAAAACACACACTAAACGTAGAAAACACGCACTCAACTTAGAAAACACGCACTAAACGTAGAAAACACGCACTAAACTTAGAAAACACACACTAAACTTAGAAAACACGCACTCAACTTAGAAAACACGCACTAAACGTAGAAAACACGCACTAAACTTAGAAAACACGCACTAAACTTAGAAAACACGCACTCAACTTAGAAAACAGGCTCTAAACTTAGAAAACACGCACTAAACTTAGAAAACACGCTCTAAACTTTGAAAACACGCACTCAACTTAGAAAACACGCACTAAACGTAGAAAACACGCACTCAACTTAGAAAACACGCACTAAACTTAGAAAACACGCACTCAACTTAGAAAACAGGCTCTAAACTTAGAAAACACGCACTAAACTGAGAAAACACGCACTAAACTGAGAAAACACGCACTAAACTTAGAAAACACGCACTAAACTTAGAAAACACGCACTCAACTTAGAAAACACGCACCCAACTGTGAAAACACACACTAAACGTAGAAAACACGCACTCAACTTAGAAAACACGCACTAAACTTAGAAAACACGCACTAAACTTTGAAAACACGCACTAAACTTAGAAAACACGCACTAAACTTAGAAAACACGCACTAAACTTAGAAAACACGCACTCAACTTAGAAAACACGCACTAAACGTAGAAAACACGCACTCAACTTAGAAAACACGCACTAAACTTAGAAAACACGCACTCAACTTAGAAAACACGCACTAAACTTAGAAAACACGCAAACTAACACGACTAAACTTAGAAAACAATGCACCTAAACTTAGAAAACACGACTACACGCACTAAACGAAAACTTAGAAAACAACTAAACTTGAAACACGACTCAACTTAGAAAACACGCACTAAACTTAGAAAACACGCACTCAACTTAGAAAACACGCTCTAAACTTTGAAAACACGCACTCAACTTAGAAAACACGCACTAAACGTAGAAAACACGCACTCAACTTAGAAAACACGCACTAAACTTAGAAAACACGCACTCAACTTAGAAAACAGGCTCTAAACTTTGAAAACACGCACTCAACTTAGAAAACACGCACTAAACTTAGAAAACACGCACTCAACTTAGAAAACAGGCTCTAAACTTAGAAAACACGCACTAAACTTAGAAAACACGCACTCAACTTAGAAAACACGCACTAAACTGAGAAAACACGCACTAAACTTAGAAAACACGCACTCAACTTAGAAAACAGGCTCTAAACTTTGAAAACACGCACTCAACTTAGAAAACACGCACTAAACTTAGAAAACACGCACTCAACTTAGAAAACAGGCTCTAAACTTAGAAAACACGCACTAAACTTAGAAAACACGCACTCAACTTAGAAAACAGGCTCTAAACTTAGATAACACGCTCTAAACTTTGAAAACACGCACTAAACTTAGAAAACACGCACTCAACTTAGAAAACAGGCTCTAAACTTAGATAACACGCTCTAAACTTTGAAAACACGCACCCGGTATATATTTACATGAGTGTAATTGCCTCTACAGCCAGTAGATGGAGCCACAGCTAAGTCAAAATGGCATCTCCCAACACAGAGATAAAGCTGTTTTTCTTTGTAAAAGCATTTTATTTTTAGTTCAAAAACATGTCAAACTGAAGACACTCGAGAGCAGGTTTAAAGTCTCTCTGACAGTTTAGACGACACATTTCATACCAGACTCTCAGAGCTCGTATCTCTCTGCAGTCGCATTTACACAAATACTACAGTCATTTCATAATTAAAAGTATTATAATAACAATCAAGATCTGTACAATCAGGCGCTCGAGGACAAGGCTCTGCAGGTGACAGTGGAAATGACCGGGCTTGGAATTAAAGCTGGAACATGTTACGCTCTAGTGACCTTTTCTCTCTTTCAATCCTGTTCTAACAATGTTCTTCATCAAAACCACGTCTGGAGTTACATTTAGCTTCATTCATGCTAGTTTGAGGGATCCTGGTTAGAAAATCCAAAATCCCTCCAACCATTGAAGTATCTACTGTGAGTGACAATTGTGGAGTGGTTTTCCTCATCTGAAAAGGGGGTTTGTCTCTTTTGAGGAAGCATTTGTCCTACCATATATAAAGCTATGTTACACTAGAGCAGGCATGTCCAAACTCAGGCCCGGGGGCCAAATGCGGCCCTCAGACCAGCTTTTCTTGGCCCTTAGTCTTCCTGGTGAACTGGCCCACATTGTCCTGATAAGTACTATTTACAGCACATTTCAGATTTTCTACAATTCCAACCTAAATAACTAACATTTTGGTGCAGCACAGACACAGACCTGATATTAAGGCACTGAGACTGAATGTAGATGTGGTGGTGCTTAAAACATCAGATAAATGCAGCTTTTTTAACGTTTCGCGATTGATTTGTGGCCCTCAAACTGGTCTATATTTCAATATGTGGCCCTCGATGGAAAAAGTTTGGACACCCCTGTACTAGAGTCTGGGAGATCCTGGATTTGTCCACAGTGGGACTCCCAGGCACCGCTGGCTGCCTGTATGTGATGCTGTTCTCTGCAATAAACTTAATTTAATGTACAGAAGCTAGCGTCAACGAGTCTTCTTCTGCTGATTGACACACAGACCAACATCTTCAGAAACCACACCGTCAAAAACACTTCCGATAGATGACATTTGTCCAATTTCATGTCATTTATCCAAGAATCTTCCGCTGTTTTAAGTCGTTAAATCCTCACAGACTCGTTCTGAGAATTTCTGCCTCTGAACACAGTCACTGTAACCGCTAGGCTACGTAGCTTCTGCCTCTCTCTAACAATGCTATGCAGCCAGTAGATGGCCCCTAAACTAAATTGTAATAATATTATTATATAAACATGTATAAATATAACCCTTTGAGCTTTTATATTCCCACCATGAACATTTTTACTGTTTGCCCTTGGAACTTTTATTCTTAGCAAACCACCTGCACCAGTCGTCACATCAGTGAAACTGAGAGTCCCTCTGCAGCTGCAGTTGTAGCTGTAGTGTTAGAAGTATTTGTACTGGTAATATTAGTAGTAGTAGTATTAGTAGTAGTACTGACTGGTCACTGTGGTGTGGTACTGCGAGTCCCTCTGCAGTAGTAGTAGTAGTAGTAGTAGTAGTAGTAGTACTCACTGGTCTCTGTGGTGTGGTACTGCGAGTCCCTCTGCAGTAGTAGTAGTAGTAGTAGTAGTAGTACTCACTGGTCTCTGTGGTGTGGTACTGCGAGTCCCTCTGCAGTAGTAGTAGTATTAGTAGTAGTACTCACTGGTCTCTGTGGTGTGGTACTGCGAGTCCCTCTGCAGTAGTAGTAGTATTAGTAGTAGTACTCACTGGTCTCTGTGGTGTGGTACTGCGAGTCCCTCTGCAGTAGTAGTAGTAGTAGTAGTAGTAGTAGTAGTACTCACTGGTCTCTGTGGTGTGGTACTGCGAGTCCCTCTGCAGTAGTAGTAGTAGTAGTAGTAGTACTCACTGGTCTCTGTGGTGTGGTACTGCGAGTCCCTCTGCAGTAGTAGTAGTAGTATTAGTAGTAGTACTCACTGGTTTCTGTGGTGTGGTACTGCGAGTCCCTCTGCAGTAGTAGTAGTAGTAGTAGTAGTAGTAGTACTCACTGGTTTCTGTGGTGTGGTACTGCGAGTCCTCTGCAGTAGTAGTAGTAGTAGTAGTAGTACTCACTGGTCTCTGTGGTGTGGTACTGCGAGTCCCTCTGCAGTAGTAGTAGTAGTAGTAGTAGTAGTACTCACTGGTCTCTGTGGTGTGGTACTGCGAGTCCCTCTGCAGTAGTAGTAGTAGTATTAGTAGTAGTACTCACTGGTCTCTGTGGTGTGGTACTCTTGAGTCCCTCTGCAGTAGTAGTAGTAGTAGTAGTAGTAGTAGTAGTACTCACTGGTCTCTGTGGTGTGGTACTGCGAGTCCCTCTGCAGTAGTAGTAGTAGTAGTAGTAGTAGTACTCACTGGTCTCTGTGGTGTGGTACTGCGAGTCCCTCTGCAGTAGTAGTAGTAGTAGTAGTAGTAGTACTCACTGGTCTCTGTGGTGTGGTACTGCGAGTCCCTCTGCAGTAGTAGTAGTAGTAGTAGTAGTAGTACTCACTGGTCTCTGTGGTGTGGTACTGCGAGTCCCTCTGCAGTAGTAGTAGTAGTAGTAGTACTCACTGGTCTCTGTGGTGTGGTACTGCGAGTCCCTCTGCAGTAGTAGTAGTAGTAGTAGTAGTAGTACTCACTGGTCTCTGTGGTGTGGTACTGCGAGTCCCTCTGCAGTAGTAGTAGTATTAGTAGTAGTACTCACTGGTCTCTGTGGTGTGGTACTGCAGTCCCTCTGTAGTAGTAGTAGTAGTAGTAGTAGTACTCACTGGTCTCTGTGGTGTGGTACTGCGAGTCCCTCTGCAGTAGTAGTAGTAGTATTAGTAGTAGTACTCACTGGTCTCTGTGGTGTGGTACTGCGAGTCCCTCTGCAGTAGTAGTAGTAGTATTAGTAGTAGTACTCACTGGTTTCTGTGGTGTGGTACTGCGAGTCCCTCTGCAGTAGTAGTAGTAGTAGTAGTAGTAGTAGTACTCACTGGTCTCTGTGGTGTGGTACTGCGAGTCCCTCTGCAGTAGTAGTAGTAGTAGTAGTAGTAGTAGTACTAATTTGTCTCTTTTGTGTTGTTCTGCTTGTCCCTCTTCAGTAGTAGTAGTAGTAGTAGTAGTAGTACTCACTGGTCTCTGTGGTGTGGTACTGCGAGTCCCTCTGCAGTAGTAGTAGTAGTAGTAGTAGTAGTAGTACTCACTGGTCTCTGTGGTGTGGTACTGCGAGTCCCTCTGCAGTAGTAGTAGTAGTAGTAGTAGTAGTACTCACTGGTTTCTGTGGTGTGGTACTGTGAGTCCCTCTGCAGTAGTAGTAGTAGTAGTAGTAGTAGTAGTAGTACTCACTGGTCTCTGTGGTGTGGTACTGCGAGTCCCTCTGCAGTAGTAGTAGTAGTAGTAGTAGTAGTAGTAGTAGTAGTACTCACTGGTCTCTGTGGTGTGGTACTGCGAGTCCCTCTGCAGTAGTAGTAGTAGTAGTAGTAGTACTCACTGGTCTCTGTGGTGTGGTACTGCGAGTCCCTCTGCAGTAGTAGTAGTATTAGTAGTAGTACTCACTGGTCTCTGTGGTGTGGTACTGCGAGTCCCTCTGCAGTAGTAGTAGTAGTAGTAGTACTCACTGGTCTCTGTGGTGTGGTACTGCGAGTCCCTCTGCAGTAGTAGTAGTATTAGTAGTAGTACTCACTGGTCTCTGTGGTGTGGTACTGCGAGTCCCTCTGCAGTAGTAGTAGTAGTAGTAGTAGTAGTACTCACTGGTTTCTGTGGTGTGGTACTGCGAGTCCCTCTGCAGTAGTAGTAGTAGTAGTAGTAGTAGTAGTACTCACTGGTCTCTGTGGTGTGGTACTGCGAGTCCCTCTGCAGTAGTAGTAGTAGTAGTAGTACTCACTGGTCTCTGTGGTGTGGTACTGCGAGTCCCTCTGCAGTAGTAGTAGTAGTATTAGTAGTAGTACTCACTGGTTTCTGTGGTGTGGTACTGCGAGTCCCTCTGCAGTAGTAGTAGTAGTAGTAGTAGTAGTAGTACTCACTGGTCTCTGTGGTGTGGTACTGCGAGTCCCTCTGCAGTAGTAGTAGTAGTAGTAGTAGTAGTACTCACTGGTCTCTGTGGTGTGGTACTGCGAGTCCCTCTGCAGTAGTAGTAGTAGTAGTAGTAGTAGTACTCACTGGTCTCTGTGGTGTGGTACTGCGAGTCCCTCTGCAGTAGTAGTAGTATTAGTAGTAGTACTCACTGGTCTCTGTGGTGTGGTACTGCGAGTCCCTCTGCAGTAGTAGTAGTAGTAGTAGTAGTAGTAGTAGTACTCACTGGTCTCTGTGGTGTGGTACTGCAGTCCCTCTGCAGTAGTAGTAGTAGTATTAGTAGTAGTACTCACTGGGCTCTGTGGTGTGGTACTGCGAGTCCCTCTGCAGTAGTAGTAGTATTAGTAGTAGTACTCACTGGTTTCTGTGGTGTGGTACTGCGAGTCCCTCTGCAGTAGTAGTAGTAGTAGTAGTAGTAGTAGTAGTACTCACTGGTCTCTGTGGTGTGGTACTGCGAGTCCCTCTGCAGTAGTAGTAGTATTAGTAGTAGTACTCACTGGTCTCTGTGGTGTGGTACTGCGAGTCCCTCTGCAGTAGTAGTAGTAGTATTAGTAGTAGTACTCACTGGTTTCTGTGGTGTGGTACTGCGAGTCCCTCTGCAGTAGTAGTAGTAGTAGTAGTAGTAGTAGTAGTAGTAGTACTCACTGGTCTCTGTGGTGTGGTACTGCGAGTCCCTCTGCAGTAGTAGTAGTAGTAGTAGTAGTACTCACTGGTCTCTGTGGTGTGGTACTGCGAGTCCCTCTGCAGTAGTAGTAGTAGTAGTAGTAGTAGTACTCACTGGTCTCTGTGGTGTGGTACTGCGAGTCCCTCTGCAGTAGTAGTAGTAGTAGTAGTAGTAGTAGTAGTAGTAGTACTCACTGGTCTCTGTGGTGTGGTACTGCGAGTCCCTCTGCAGTAGTAGTAGTAGTAGTAGTAGTAGTACTCACTGGTCTCTGTGGTGTGGTACTGCGAGTCCCTCTGCAGTAGTAGTAGTAGTAGTAGTAGTAGTACTCACTGGTCTCTGTGGTGTGGTACTGCGAGTCCCTCTGCAGTAGTAGTAGTAGTAGTAGTAGTAGTAGTAGTACTCACTGGTCTCTGTGGTGTGGTACTGCGAGTCCCTCTGCAGTAGTAGTAGTAGTAGTAGTAGTAGTAGTAGTAGTAGTACTCACTGGTCTCTGTGGTGTGGTACTGCGAGTCCCTCTGCAGTAGTAGTAGTATTAGTAGTAGTACTCACTGGTCTCTGTGGTGTGGTACTGCAGTCCCTCTGCAGTAGTAGTAGTAGTAGTAGTAGTAGTAGTACTCACTGGTCTCTGTGGTGTGGTACTGCGAGTCCCTCTGCAGTAGTAGTAGTAGTAGTAGTACTCACTGGTCTCTGTGTGGTGTGGTACTCGCAGTCCCTCTGCAGTAGTAGTAGTATTAGTAGTAGTACTCACTGGTCTCTGTGGTGTGGTACTGCGAGTCCCTCTGCAGTAGTAGTAGTAGTAGTAGTAGTAGTACTCACTGGTCTCTGTGGTGTGGTACTGCAGTCCCTCTGCATTAGTAGTAGTATTCGTAGTAGTACTCACTGGTCTCTGTGGTGTGGTACTGCAGTCCCTCTGCAGTAGTAGTAGTAGTATTAGTAGTAGTACTCACTGGTCTCTGTGGTGTGGTACTGCGAGTCCCTCTGCAGTAGTAGTAGTAGTAGTAGTAGTAGTAGTACTCACTGGTCTCTGTGGTGTGGTACTGCAGTCCCTCTGCAGTAGTAGTAGTATTAGTAGTAGTACTCACTGGTCTCTGTGGTGTGGTACTGCAGTCCCTCTGCAGTAGTAGTAGTAGTAGTAGTAGTAGTACTCACTGGTCTCTGTGGTGTGGTACTGCAGTCCCTCTGCAGTAGTAGTAGTAGTAGTAGTAGTAGTAGTACTCACTGGTCTCTGTGGTGTGGTACTGCGAGTCCCTCTGCAGTAGTAGTAGTAGTAGTAGTAGTAGTACTCACTGGTCTCTGTGGTGTGGTACTGCGAGTCCCTCTGCAGTAGTAGTAGTAGTAGTAGTAGTAGTACTCACTGGTCTCTGTGGTGTGGTACTGCGAGTCCCTCTGCAGTAGTAGTAGTATTAGTAGTAGTACTCACTGGTCTCTGTGGTGTGGTACTGCGAGTCCCTCTGCAGTAGTAGTAGTAGTAGTAGTAGTAGTAGTAGTACTCACTGGTCTCTGTGGTGTGGTACTGCAGTCCCTCTGAAGTAGTAGTAGTAGTAGTAGTAGTAGTAGTAGTACTCACTGGTCTCTGTGGTGTGGTACTGCGAGACAATCTGCAGTAGTAGTAGTAGTAGTAGTAGTAGTACTCACTGGTCTCTGTGGTGTGGTACTGCGAGTCCCTCTGCAGTAGTAGTAGTAGTAGTAGTAGTAGTAGTACTCACTGGTCTCTGTGGTGTGGTACTGCGAGTCCCTCTGCAGTAGTAGTAGTAGTAGTAGTAGTAGTACTCACTGGTTTCTGTGGTGTGGTACTGCGAGTCCCTCTGCAGTAGTAGTAGTAGTAGTAGTAGTAGTAGTAGTACTCACTGGTCTCTGTGGTGTGGTACTGCGAGTCCCTCTGCAGTAGTAGTAGTATTAGTAGTAGTACTCACTGGTCTCTGTGGTGTGGTACTGCGAGTCCCTCTGCAGTAGTAGTAGTAGTATTAGTAGTAGTACTCACTGGTCTCTGTGGTGTGGTACTGCGAGTCCCTCTGCAGTAGTAGTAGTAGTAGTAGTAGTAGTAGTAGTAGTAGTACTCACTGGTCTCTGTGGTGTGGTACTGCGAGTCCCTCTGCAGTAGTAGTAGTAGTAGTAGTAGTAGTAGTACTCACTGGTCTCTGTGGTGTGGTACTGCGAGTCCCTCTGCAGTAGTAGTAGTAGTAGTAGTAGTAGTACTCACTGGTCTCTGTAGTGTGGTACTGTGAGTCCCTCTGCAGTAGTAGTAGTATTAGTAGTAGTAGTAATAGTAGTAGTACTCACTGGTCTCTGTGGTGTGGTACTGCGAGTCCCTCTGCAGTAGTAGTAGTAGTAGTAGTAGTAGTACTCACTGGTCTCTGTGGTGTGGTACTGCGAGTCCCTCTGCAGTAGTAGTAGTAGTAGTAGTAGTATTAGTAGTAGTAGTACTCACTGGTCTCTGTGGTGTGGTACTGCGAGTCCCTCTGCAGTAGTAGTAGTATTAGTAGTAGTAGTAGTAGTAGTACTCACTGGTCTCTGTGGTGTGGTACTGCGAGTCCCTCTGCAGTAGTAGTAGTAGTATTAGTAGTAGTAGTAGTAGTAGTAGTAGTAGTACTCACTGGTCTCTGTGGTGTGGTACTGCGAGTCCCTCTGCAGCTCGAACACGTCCACCTCGACTCTTCCTCGAGCAGATCCTTGCAGCTGTTGGTTGACGCTCTCGGTGGCCAGAGTCAGGGCGAGGCGCTCCCCTCGACCGCACCACGAGGCCTGCTCGTCCAAGATGGCCGCTGGAACACACAGACACCACACATGTACTACTGAGTCAATACACACAACACACACAACACACACACAGGCACACACAGACACCACACATGTACTACTGAGTCAATACACACAACACACACACACACACAGACACACAGACACAACACACACAGACACCACACATGTACTACTGAGTCACTACACACAACACAAACAACACACACACAGCATACACAGACACCACACATGTACTACAGAGTCAATACACACACACACACAGCATACACAGACACCACACATGTACTACTGAGTCACTAATCCAAGATGGCCGATAACTGTTTTGGTCAAACTCACCACCTTGGATCTCAAATGTCCGTCTGACTCACTCCACATGATCCTGTGGTTTTTTCTCGTTGGTTGTTCATAAATCAAGTTATTAGCAACAATAACTGACCAATCAGGTGCTTCCTTTTCCAGGGGCCGGTTTCGCTCGTGTTAGCAACAGGTTTGATTGACAGCTAGCGCCGCACGTTGCCGCCGTGTCCTCGCACCGAGGGGCGGAAACTGTTAACAACCTCCTCCTGATTAGTCCATGTGGCCACGATACGCACTCTGATTTAAATATGGAGTCTGGCTCCACTTTAGCCGCTATAACTGCTAGCTCCAGTTTAGCCGCTATAACTGCTTGCTCCACTTTAGCCGCTATAGCTGCTAGCTCCACTTTAGCCGCTATAACTGCTAGCTCCACTTTAGCCTCTATAACTGCTTGCTCCACTTTAGCCTCTATAACTGCTAGCTCCACTTTAGCCGCTATAACTGCTAGCTCCACTTTAGCCGCTATAACTGCTTGCTCCACTTTAGCCGCTATAACTGCTTGCTCCACTTTAGCCGCTATAACTGCTAGCTCCACTTTAGCGCTATAACTGCTAGCTTCACTTTAGCCTCTATAACTGCTAGCTCCACTTTAGCCGCTATAACTGCTAGCTCCACTTTACCCGCTATAACTGCTTGCTCCACTTTAGCCTCTATAACTGCTTGCTCCACTTTAGCCGCTATAACTGCTTGCTCCACTTTAGCCGCTATAGCTGCTAGCTCCACTTTAGCCGCTATAACTGCTAGCTCCACTTTAGCCTCTATAACTGCTTGCTCCACTTTAGCCGCTATAACTGCTTGCTCCACTTTAGCCGCTATAACTGCTAGCTCCACTTTAGCCGCTATAACTGCTAGCTCCACATTAGCGCTATAACTGCTTGCTCCACTTTAGCCGCTATAACTGCTAGCTCCACTTTAGCCGCTATAACTGCTAGCTTCACTTTAGCCTCTATAACTGCTAGCTCCACTTTAGCCGCTATAACTGCTAGCTCCACTTTACCCGCTATAACTGCTAGCTTCACTTTAGCCTCTATAACTGCTAGCTCCACTTTAGCCGCTATAACTGCTAGCTCCACTTTACCCGCTATAACTGCTAGCTCCACTTTAGCCGCTATAACTGCTAGCCACGATTGGCTTCATTTGGATGGAGCCAAACGCTATGGGTGACGTCACAATCCCATAGTCCACTGATATGTACGGTCTATGGATCCAGCCCAAATAAATCTGTGTAGTCACTGCCGAGTATCAACACTGTACTAAACTATCGACACACACAACACACACACAACTCACACACACACAAAACTCACAAACAACACACAACTCACACACACACCACACATGTATTACAGGGACTTGAGCTCTATCTCCATGACTTTATGGGAGTTGCTTTTCCAAGATGGCCACTGCACCGCACTCATACAAACAGGACGAGGACCGATCCAGTCCTGGTCTGAGTCTCACCAAACCAAAGTGAAAGCTGGTTATTATTCCGCCGCTCGTTTCCGTGCCAACCGTTTGTGCAGTTACAAACCTTTCCTTCACGCAAAAAATGTGGTTTGTGAGACCGTTGTGTGAAGACCGTGAAAAGACGCAAAAGCTTCATTTTTTTTCTTTTTTATTTGAAAGTAGGACGTACAATCACACACAAACAGTTACCGTTTCTAAATATAAAAAAAAAAGTCGATGTCGCAGCTGGTTTTCCGCGCAGGGACAGCAGGGGGCGACGACAGGAGCCACACGGACTTACAAGGACTTTAATGAGGTTTAATGTGACTCAGTTCTGCTTTAAATGTATTTACGGTTCAGGTTCAGAAGTAAATCCTGTAAATAACACGTCGTGTAAAATCTTATTTAAATGTAAATAAAAGTAGAGGTTCATATTTACGGCTGGTTCTTCTCCTGGAGATGTTTTATGTCGTGTCGTTTGAGACTTTATGCAAATGAGGTTCAGGGGAAAGAGACAAACACAGCAGCAGCAGCAGAACGACCAACTGTGTGTTCTTCTGCGTTTCTGTTTGTCCTCACGCAAACTCAGACAGCTGCAGGAACTGTGGAACTGTTTCTCCTGGTTCTTCTGGTTCCTCTTAGTTCTTCTGGTTCCTCCTTGTCTTTCTGGTTTCTCCAGGTTCCTCCTGGTTCTTGTGGTTCCTTCTTGTTCCTCTGGTTCCTCATGATCCCTCTGATTGTTGTGGTTCATCCTGGTGGTTCCTCTTGGTTCCTGTGGTTCTTCTCGTTCCTCTGGTTCCTCTGGTTACACATGGTTCCTTTGGTTCCTGTGATTCCTTTGGTTCCTGTGATTCCTCTGGTTCCTATTGGTCCCTCTGGTTCCTCCTGGTTCCTCTTGGTCCCTCTGGCCCCTCTGGTTCCACCTGGTTCCTCTTGGTTCCTCTGGTTCCTTTCGTTCCTCTGATCCCTCTTGGTTCCTCTGGTCCCTCTGGCCCCTCTGGTTCCACCTGGTTCCTCTTGGTTCCCCTGGTTCCTTTCGTTCCACCTGGTTCCTCCTGGTTCCTCTTGGTTCCTGTGGTTCCTCTGGTTCCTCTTGGTCCCTCTGGTTCCTCCTGGTTCCTCTTGGTCCCTCTGGCCCCTCTGGTCCCACCTGGTTCCTCTTGGTTCCTCCTGGTTCCTCCTGGTTCCTCTGGTTCCTCCTGGTTCCTCCTGGTTCCTCCTGGTTCCTCTGGCCCCTCTGGTTCCTCCTGGTTCCTCTTGGTTCCTCTGGTTCCTTTCGTTCCTCTGATCCCTCTTGGTTCCACCTGGTTCCTCTGGTCCCTCTGGCCCCTCTGGTTCCACCTGGTTCCTCTTGGTTCCTCCTGGTTCCTCTTGGTCCCTCTGGTTCCTCTTGGTTCCTCCTGGTTCCTCTTGGTTTCTCTTGGTCCCTCTGGCCCCTCTGGTACCTCCTGGTTCCTCCTGGTTCCTCTTGGTCCCTCTGGTTCCTCTTGGTTCCTCCTGGTTCCTCGTGGTTCCTCTGGTTCCTCTTGGTTCCTCTTGGTTCCTCTGGTTCCACCTAGTTCCTCTGGTTCCTCTGGTTCCACCTGGTTCCTCCTGGTTCCTCCTGGTTCCTCTTGGTCCCTCTGGCCCCTCTGGTTCCTCCTGGTTCCTCTGGTTCCTCTTGGTTCCTCTTGGTTCCTCCTGGTCCCTCCCTCTGGTTCCTCTTGGTTCCTCTTGGTTCTTGTGGTTCCTCTGGTTCCTCTTGGTTCCTCCTGGTTCCTCCTGGTTCCTCTTGGTCCCTCCTGGTTCCTCCTGGTTCCTCTGGTTCCTTTCGTTCCTCTGATCCCTCCTGGTTCCTCTTGGTTCCTCTGGTCCCTGGCCCCTCTGGTTCCACCTGGTTCCTCTTGGTTCCTCTGGTTCCTTTCGTTCCTCTGATCCCTCTTGGTTCCACCTGGTTCCTCTGGTCCCTCTGGCCCCTCTGGTTCCACCTGGTTCCTCTTGGTTCCTCCTGGTTCCTCTTGGTCCCTCTGGTTCCTCTTGGTTCCTCCTGGTTCCTCTTGGTTCCTCTTGGTCCCTCTGGCCCCTCTGGTTCCTCCTGGTTCCTCCTGGTTCCTCTTGGTCCCTCTGGTTCCTCTTGGTTCCTCCTGGTTCCTCGTGGTTCCTCTGGTTCCTCTTGGTTCCTCTTGGTCCCTCTGGTTCCTCCTGGTTCCTCCTGGTTCCTCCTGGTTCCTCCTGGTTCCTCGTGGTTCCTCTGGTTCCTCCTGGTTCCTCCTGGTTCCTCTGGTTCCACCTGGTTCCTCTTGGTCCCTCTGGTCCCTCCTGGTTCCTCCTGGTTCCTCTGGCCCCTCTGGTTCCTCTGGTTCCTCTGGTTCCTGTCTCTGCAGAGGGGAAAACCCTGAACAGCTGCAGGAGGCGGTGACGAAAATAAATGTGATTCCAGTTTGTCAGAATATATTTCCATAAGTTTAAGTTCAAAGGCAGCGCCGACACGACGGAACAGCTGCAAGAGGGACTGGACACCTGCAAGAGGGACTGGACACCTGCAAGTGACACTGGACACCTGCAAGTGACACTGGACACCTGCAAGTGACACTGGACACCTGCAGGAGGGACTGGACACCTGCAGGAGGGACTGGGCACCTGCAAGTGACACTGGACACCTGCAAGTGACGCTGGACACCTGCAGGAGGGACTGGACACCTGCAGGAGGGACTGGACACCTGCAAGAGGGACTGGACACCTGCAAGTGACACTGGACACCTGCAGGAGAGACTGGACACCTGCAGGAGGGACTGGACACCTGCAGGAGGGACTGGACACCTGCAAGTGACACTGGACACCTGCAAGTGACACTGGACACCTGCAGGAGGGACTGGACACCTGCAGGAGTCTGAGGGAGAGGCTGAACACCCGCAGGAGTCTGAGGGAGAGACTGAACACCCGCAGGAGTCTGAGGGAGAGACTGAACACCTGCAGGAGTCTGAGGGAGAGGCTGAACACCCGCAGGAGTCTGAGGGAGAGACTGAACACCTGCAGGAGTCTGAGGGAGAGAGACTGAACACCCGCAGGAGTCTGAGGGAGAGACTGAACACCTGCAGGAGTCTGAGGGGAGAGACTGGACATCTGCAAGTGACACTGGACACCTGCAGGAGGGACTGGACACCTGCAGGAAGCTGAGACAGAGACTGAGCACCTGCAGGAGGAACTGGACACCTGCAGGAGTGTGAAGGAGATACTGAACACTTGCAGGAGTCTGGGAGAGAGACTGAGCACCTGCAAGAGGGACTGGACACCTGTAGGAGTCTGAGGGAGAGACTGAATACCTGCAGGAGTCTGAGGGACAGGAGTCTGAGGGAGAGGCTGAACACCTGCAGGAGTCTGAGGGACAGGAGTCTGAGGGAGAGAGACTGAACACCCGCAGGAGTCTGAGGGAGAGACTGAACACCTGCAGGAGTCTGAGGGAGAGACTGAACACCTGCAGGAGTCTGAGGGAGAGGCTGAACACCCGCAGGAGTCTGAGGGAGAGACTGAACACCCGCAGGAGTCTGAGGGAGAGACTGAACACCTGCAGGAGTCTGAGGGAGAGAGACTGAACACCCGCAGGAGTCTGAGGGAGAGACTGAACACCTGCAGGAGTCTGAGGGAGAGACTGGACATCTGCAAGTGACACTGGACACCTGCAGGAGGGACTGGACACCTGCAGGAAGCTGAGACAGAGACTGAGCCCCTGCAGGAGGAACTGGACACCTGCAGGAGTGTGAAGGAGATACTGAACACTTGCAGGAGTCTGGGAGAGAGACTGAGCACCTGCAAGAGGGACTGGACACCTGTAGGAGTCTGAGGGAGAGACTGAACACCTGCAGGAGTCTGAGGGACAGGAGTCTGAGGGAGAGGCTGAACACCTGCAGGAGTCTGAGGGACAGGAGTCTGAGGGAGAGACTGAACACCCGCAGGAGTCTGAGGGAGAGACTGAACACCCGCAGGAGTCTGAGGGAGAGACTGAACACCCGCAGGAGTCTGAGGGAGAGACTGAACACCTGCAGGAGTCTGAGGGAGAGAGACTGGACACCCGCAGGAGTCTGAGGGAGAGACTGAACACCCGCAGGAGTCTGAGGGAGAGAGACTGAACACCCGCAGGAGTCTGAGGGAGAGACTGAACACCTGCAGGAGTCTGAGTACAAATGAAGTTCCGTCAGTCACACAAAGCCAGACAATTGTGCTTCATCACCACGGAGCCTCTCATTTCCTCGTTTCTGTCGGACGTAAAACAGCCGGACATCAACGCCGACAGACAAAACTTTCTTTGCTGCTGGATTTCAGTTTTGCTGGCGTTTCTCGTGGACGCATTAAGGATTCAGAGCGTAATCTGTGAGCCGTGCGCTGTGTCCAAATGCACCGCCTCCGTCAGAGCACGACTTTGCTTTTTACTTTCACTTCACGACTGTTGAGTACTGACCCTTTGTTTGTTTTTTAAATCCAAATGCCAAGCTGATCATTGTTGATTAGAAATGACTGAATCTTGATCTCGATACAAATTTTGATTAATTGCACAGCCGTAGTTCAAGTAGTTCATCGCACATGCGCGTTTGCAATGTTCCAATTTCTCTGTTTTGGATCAAATTCATTTAATCGTCCTCAGAAACTGTGTGTTGTGTGTGTGTGTGTGTGTGTGTGTGTCTGTGTGTGTGTGTGTGTGTGTCTGTGTGTGTGTGTGTGTGTGTGTGTGTGTGTGTGTCTGTGTGTGTGTGTGTGTAAACTGAGCGGCTGTAAGGTTCCTCTCTGTTTGAGTGGACGCTGAGGAGAAAAACACAGATCCCAATCAAAGCGTTTGAGTCGATAACGAGCTGAACACAGCAGCGCTGCTTCTGAATAATTAACTCTGTGTTTGTTTGAAACAGACGTGTGCGTCTAAAACCTGGACTCAGACCGGGACTAAACCTGGACTCAGACCCGGACTAAACCTGGACTCAGACCCGGACTAAACCTGGACTCAGACCGGGACTAAACCTGGACTCAGACCCGGACTAAACCTGGACTCAGACCCGGACTAAACCTGGACTCAGACCCGGACTAAACCTGGACTCAGACCGGGACTAAACCTGGACTCAGAGTGGGACTAAACCTGGACTCACGCTGGGATTAAACCTGGACTCAGAGTGGGATTAAACCTGGACTCAGAGTGGGATTAAACCTGGACTCAGAGTGGGATTAAACCTGGACTCAGAGTGGGACTAAACCTGGACTCAGACCGGGACTAAACCTGGACTCAGACCGGGACTAAACCTGGACTCAGAGTGGGATTAAACCTGGACTCAGACCGGGACTAAACCTGGACTCAGAGTGGGATTAAACCTGGACTCAGAGTGGGATTAAACCTGGACTCAGACTTGAACTAAACCTGGACTCAGACCGGGACTAAACCTGGACTCAGACCAGGACTAAACCTGGACTCAGACCGGGACTAAACCTGGACTCAGACCGGGACTAAACCTGGACTCAGACCGGGACTAAACCTGGACTCAGAGTGGGACTAAACCTGGACTCAGACCGGGACTAAACCTGGACTCAGAGTGGGACTAAACCTGGACTCAGACCGGGACTAAACCTGGACTCAGACCGGGACTAAACCTGGACTCAGACCGGGACTAAACCTGGACTCAGCCTGTTCTTCCTGAGGTGTTTTGCTCAGAGCTGGAGCCAAACATTTCTTGAGGGAAAACTTTGGTCGTAATTAACTTTTTAATGAATTAGTTTATTATTTGAAAGAAAAATGAAGAAAATGAACAGATGAAATGAAAGTCGTTTCTCACAGAAAGAGACTGTTGTAAATGTAATCTACGAGCGGAAAGATACGATCCATGAGCAGCTTTTCCAAATAAACAAGACAAACAAGACGAGCTGTTTTCAGGTAAATGGTGCTCATTTTACTCTGAACCAAAATCTAAACGCAAACCTGCATTTTTCAGGAGCTGAACTGAAAGTATGAAATGTTTTCTATAAACACAAAATACCAGTTTCTCACAAATATTAAAGGTCCCATATCCTGCTCTTTTCCCCTTCACACAGTCTGTCCTCAGGGCTTTGTTGATACATTTTCTCGTTGTGTAATATCCATAACATAACAGTTTACAAAAAACACCCATTTCTTGGACTGGCCCCCCTCCTGCAAAAGCAAACGGCTCACTCTGAGATCTGACCCCCCGAACAGAGAGCAGGCTGCCTCCCCCGCCCAACCCGTGCCTCCCCTGTAGTGGAGATGGTGCATTGGCCGTGTGCTCCGGTAAACAGCGATACACAAACACTGAATAAACATTTTCTGGTCCTGACGGTGCGTCGTGCTGAGTCCTACGTCCTGGATCTGACCTGGAGTTTGACGTGCTCCAGGGCCTCGACCACGGACGTGCCGTTTGGTAAATAACAAGCTAACTCTTCGATCTGTCGTATCCATCGTGTAATTACTGTGTAGCATTAGCATTAGCTGTTTTTATTCTTGTGGCTGCGCGCTTCCTGGAGGCGTGGCTTAAACACCTCGTCATCTTAGTGAGGAGCCCCCGTCTGCTGCTCAGCCGAGGGGGACGGAAAAGACAGTTCTCTAGTGAAAACATGAGGGAATCAATCAAAAAACCACTTTGGGCACAACATACGAGGCCCAAATAGCACTGGAGGAAGGTTAACACCTCTGAAAAGTCCATTTTGCATGTTATGGGACCTTTAACTCTCTCCCACCTCAGAGTGCACTATATCAAGATGCTGATTAGACAGCATGAATATTGCACAGATGAGCCTCAGACTCTCTGAAATGTTCCGTTCTGTTTTAATGCTGAACATAAATGTGTGTGTTCTGTTAAAACTGCTGCTTGAAGACTTGGGCCAAACCCTCCTCGGATCATTTACACAAACACAACAGCGTCGGCTCATTCCATCCAATTAGAGCATGTTTTATATGCGCATATGTAAATGAACACAAACATGCAAACATCAACAGTTCACGTTCTCCTGTGTGAGCTGTTTGGATTCAGCCTGAAGTGAATGTGATCAAACACACACGAAGTTTAATCAGAAAGAACAATAAAACATGTAAATGTGTGACGTCACTGTTCAAGTGTGTTTCTGTCTTAATCTCACCAAACTCTGACTTGATCTTGTGATAAAGCGCTGTATTTCCAATGATGGTAAATTATATGTTGAGCCCTTCGCAAAACAAAGCTAGCAAAGCACGTTAGCATCAGCTGTTTCCTGTTTATTGCTTTGTCAGGACCAAAACCTGATATTCCCAGGTCATAACAGATGAACACGATCCTAATGCACGACATAAAGAGGGTCAAACGTAGAGCGTAGAGTCTTTGTAGAAGGAAATAAATGCAGAAGAAGAAGAGGACAAACAGGAAGTAGTTTCCTGTTTACTCTAGCTCTTGTCTTGTCTTGTTGCTTCTAGTCTTGTTTTTGTAGCTTTTAGTTGCATTTCGTTGATTTTAGTCTAAATTTTGCCGCTTTAAGTCGTGTTTTTGATGCTTTTAGGGATGTTTTGGTGCTTGTTGTCTCGTTTTTTGTCACTTTGAGTGTCGTTTTGACGCTTTTAGTTGCGTTATTTCTACTATTAGCGTTGTTTGTTTTAGTCAATTTTTTGTTGCTTCTAGTGTCGTTTTTGACGCTTTTAGTCACGATTTTGTTTCCACTATTCTCATTTTCGTCAGTTTTAGTCTAGTTTTCGTTAAGATGCACTTTTGTCGCTTTAAGTCGTGTTTTTGATGCTTTTAGGGATGTTTTGGTGCTTGTAGTCTCGTTTTTGTCACTTTGAGTGTCGTTTTGACGCTTTTAGTTGCGTTTTTGTTTCTAATAGTAGCGTTGTTTGTTTTAGTCAAATATTTGTTGCTTATCGTGTCATTTTTGACGCTTTTAGTCACGTTTTTGTTGCCCCTTCTCTCATTTTCGTCACTTTTAGTCTAGTTTTCATTTAGACGCACTTTTGCCACTTTTAGTTGTGTTTTTATTGCTTTTTTAAGATTCTTTTAGCCACATCTCAGACTTTTAATTACCATTATTGTCTGTAAATCGCTGACATCGGCGAGTATCATTCAGAAACTCGTTGGATTGGATTCATAATGAACACATCTGTGACGACCTTTTGTTTCCGCTGAAGGACCGTGTGCGCGTGGACTTTCTGCTTACGTAAAGATTCCTCTATAATCCGTTCACGTTCGCCCGGCGTCAAACCGTGAATCCTAAAACCATCTCCTCGGCTGGAACCGCAATCTCTGCATCACCTTGTACTTTATGAATAAATGATGAACGGAAGAAATATTCAGTTTTCTTCGGGCAAATGTGGAAAAGTGTGAGCGGCCGCGTCCGTCTCTGACACAAACATAACTTAACGTCCACTTTCACACTTTGAATCGTGAATTGTTCTTCCTGGAGCTCGTGTTTCCTGCAGCTCTGACCTCTGCGTCGTCAGAACGCTGTGTCCACGACGGACAAAAGTGTTTGGGTCGGTGACATTTTCATTTCATAAAATCACCCAAAATGAAAAGTTAAAATCGTGCTGGATACAGAGCTGTCACTAACCACTAGGGCTGTAGTCGTTTAGTCTTTTAGTCGATTAATCGGGCGATGGTGGTTTTTTTATTTTTTTTTTATCATCACAAAACAAAAAACAAATACTAAGACACAAACAAAGGTCCCACACAAGATACCAAGACAGAATCCCCATCTAACAGAAAGAGAATTAAAAGCAAAAAAAAAAAAAAAAAAAAACAATAAGACAAATTACAATAACAATTAATAACAAATAATTACAAAAAGCAAACACCAGTCTTCTCTTCTCAACATATGGCCTGGATATATTACTAAATCCTACTTAGTAGTAGATAAATATTGTGACCTATTTATTTATTTATTTGCCTGTCATTTAACATATAGTTTGTTCATCCTTTTATTTATTATATTGTTTTTTTAATGATTATTACTTTTCTTTTAATTACTTCTATTAATACTTTCAAACTCTTTTTTTCTATATAATCTTATTCTCAGGAAAGCGTTTTATTTCAATTAAGGATTTATACGACAAAAACTATGAAAAAGTGAAGATATGGAGTGAGTTTGCTAAAGATTTTGGAGTGAATCATGAGTTTAATCTAATTTTTATATCTCTAACTCTAAATCCTAGTTCCTAACTTTTCTTTTTAAATTGTTTTGGTTTTTTTTGCACAAACTCTTGTGTTTTCTTGAGTGCAGTTTGGGTCAAATACAGAGAGATACTTCATAGTTTTAGTCGATTAATCGGTCGATAGGGAAGGTCTTTAGTCGATTACAGCCCGACTAATCACAATATCCAATTATACTCAGTGGCGGCCGTCAATAGAGAGCGAGTTGACTTAACCCAGATTTTTAAAAATAATAATACTTTTATTTTTGGCTCTGTTATTTTGCGTCATATCTATCATATATTGTGTAAAATAAGCCCTAAAGTACTGCCCTTAGATTGCACTTCAGCCCTAAAATCGACAAAAATACGACTGTGTGACAAAATTACTATTAATCTAAAAAGTGATAAAAATGCTACTAAAAGCAAAAAAAACAAAACAAAAAAAAAAAACGGAACAATAAGTGACCAAATAACAAAGAAGTGACAAAAATACATCTAAAAGTGACAAAAAAACACCAAAGTAATAAAAATGTGTCTAGAAGCAACAAAAAAGTGAGGAAAAATTAGTCTAAAAGTAACAAATAACGCCAAAAACACGACTAAGTAACGAATGTGCCAAACAACATGTGTCTAAAAGTGACAAAAATGCTACTAAAACAGACAAAAAAGCACCTAAAAGTGACAAAACATGCGTCTTAGTGAGTCTTGTGTATGTTAAAAAGCATAAATGTATAAAAGGTTGTGGCTTCTGGAAACACAAATGTTAATGTCACGTCACTGACCCATTTACACAAAGAGCATTAACTAACCCTGGAATCACACTGACATTATTTGTTCAAACGAATAAAACAAACTGGAGCAGATGGAGGAGAGAAGAGACGAGAAAGGGGAAGAGGCTTCAGGGAACGAGGAGGAAAAACAGCCGGGAGGGGAGAGAGAGGGAGGGAGGGGAGAGGGGGAGAGAGAGGGAGAGAGAGGGAAGAGGGGGAGAGAGAGAGAGAGAAGAGAGTGAGAGAAGAGACGGAGAAAGGGGAAGAGCCTTCAGGGAACGAGGAGGGAAAACAGCCGGGAGGGGAGAGAGAGGGAGAGAGAGGGGGAGAGAGGGGAGAGGGAAGGGGGAGAGAGGGAGAGAGAGGGACACAGAGAGAGAAGAGAGGGACAGAGAGAGAAGAGAGTGAGAGAAGAGACGGAGAAACCGGAAGAGGCTTCAGGGAACGAGGAGGGAAAACAGCCGGGAGGGGAGAGAGGGAGGGAGGGGAGAGGGGGAAGAGAGAGAGAGGGAAGAGAGGGACAGAGAGAGAAGAGGGGGAGAGAGAGGGACAGAGAGAGAAGAGAGTGAGAGAAGAGACGGAGAAACCAGGAGAGCCTTCAGGGAACGAGGAGGAAAAACAGCCGGGAGGGGAGAGAGGGAGGAGAGGGAGGGGAGAGGGGGAGAGAGAGAGGGAGAGAGGGGAGAGAGGGGGGGAGAGGGGGGAGAGAGAGAAGAGAGGGAGAGAGGGACAGAGAGAGAGGGAAGAGGGGGAGAGAGAGGGACAGAGAGAGAGAAGAGGGGGAGAGAGAGGGGGAAGAGAGGGGCAGAGAGAGAAGAGGGGGAGAGAAGAGACGGAGAAACCAGGAGAGCCTTCAGGGAACGAGGAGGAAAAACAGCCGGGAGGGGAGAGAGAGGGAGGGAGGGGAGAGGGGGAGAGAGAGGGAGAGAGGGGAGAGGGGGAGAGGGGGAGAGAGAAGAGGGAGAGAGGGACAGAGAGAGAGGGAAGAGGGGGAGAGAGAGGGACAGAGAGAGAGAAGAGGGGGAGAGAGAGGGGGAAGAGAGGGGCAGAGAGAGAAGAGGGGGAGAGAAGAGACGGAGAAACCAGGAGAGCCTTCAGGGAACGAGGAGGAAAAACAGCCGGGAGGGGAGAGAGAGGGAGGGAGGGGAGAGGGGGAGAGAGAGGGAGAGAGGGGAGAGAGAGGGAAGAGGGGGAGAGAGAGAGAGAGAAGAGAGTGAGAGAAGAGACGGAGAAACCAGAAGA